>CAUYQU010026155.1:0-23593 GCA_963574635.1 Cheracebus regulus
TTCACAGGTTTAAATAAAATATTGGTTGGCTGCTTGTTTGTTATTTTCATCCCCTATTCCTTCCTGTCTCCATTGTTAAGCACAATTATTGGCATAAAAGAGGTTTTTAATACCCAATTTTAGACTGCATTCTAGCCTGGGCAATAAAACAAGAATCCCGTTCTCTCTCCTTCTTTCTCGTCCTCTTTCTTTCTCTTTCATTCTTTTTTTCCCTTTCTTTTGCTCTTTCTTTCTCATTTTCTTTTTCTTTCTTAAAAAAAAAAAAGAAAAATTCAAAAGAGACAGAATACTTTCCTTGCTAACATAATACAAAATTTAAAGCTAAGAAAAATAATAGCAGCCAGGCGTGGTGGCTCACGCCTGTAATCCCAGCACTCCAGGAGGCTGAGGCAGGTGGATCACCTGAGGACAGGAGTTCAAGACCAGCCTGGTCAACACGGTGAAACCTCATCTCTACTAAAAATACAAAAATTAACTGGGTGTGGTGGCATGCGCCTGTAGTCCCAGCTACTAGGGAGGCTGAGGTTGGAGAATTGCTTCAACCTGGGAGTCAGAGGTTGCAGTGATGCAGTGAGCTGAGACTTTGCCACTGCACTTCAGCTTAGGTGACAAAGTGAGACGCCATCTCAAAAAAAAAAAAAAGAAGAAGAAGAATAGCAGAATGAGTACTGAGCTCTAATGCCACATTTACTTAATAATTTCATGATCTAGATAGGCTGTAACAGTGCTTTCTAAATGAAACACAAATGTTAGCCACGTGTATAATTTGAACTTTATCAGTTACCATATTTAAAAGAGCAAAAAGAAAAGATACTTACTATCATATTGGGTAGCACTGGTTAAAAAAGAGAAAGCAGTTTACAACAAACTTTAATCAAACTGGCTTTTCAATTGCTCTTGATCAAGAGCATTTATTTTAATACTCTGCTCTTTGTCTAGTCATTGCTCTTTCCTATTGAGTATGAAAAATTCTAAAATACACTATGATTGAAAAATCAATATATCTATAACAAAATTTACCATCTCATCTCCCACCCCAACCCCACCCCAAATAAATAGCTCATCCTGACTTCCTTGTCTCAGATGATGATTTCCTTTTTGTCTGGCTCAAACCCAAATCAACTTTAACATTTTCTTCTCTTCTACCAAAGCAGACATCAAATCACCGATTGTTCCTTTTACAGTTTCTCTTCCACTTGCAGTAAGATAAACTTAATCCAGGTCCCAATTGGGCAGAATTATTTGTATTTCATGAATCTGAAAACTTCTTTGGTCTCTGTGCCTCATTTTGTTCACTCTAGTCAACAACCGCCAAGTGCTTACTATGTGCCAGGCACAGTTTTTAGGTGCTGGGGATATCCCAGTGAACACCAAAGGCCCAGGTCTCATGGAATTTACATGTGAATAGGTGAGAGAAACAATATATACTGTGTAGAAGTAAATGTTCTGAAGGAATACACAG
This sequence comes from Cheracebus regulus, assembly GCA_963574635.1. Lineage (NCBI taxonomy): Eukaryota > Metazoa > Chordata > Mammalia > Primates > Pitheciidae > Cheracebus > Cheracebus regulus. The sequence continues at coordinate 1,463 of CAUYQU010026155.1, forward strand.
CAGAATAGGGGGCTAGTGAATGATGATGGCGTTATTTTAGAGAAAGTAGTCAAGAAAGTTCTTTTGTGGAGTTAAGATTTGAGCAGATAACTGAATGAAGTAAAGGAAAAAGCTGTGCAGATCTCCAGAAAGTGGGCTCCATGTGGAGGGATTGGTAGGTGCAAAGTCCCCAACATGGGTTCAGCTTGTTGTGTGTGTTTCAAGAACGGCAAGGGTCCAGTATAGTTGTAAAAAAGAAAGGAAGAGAGTGGTAGGAGATGACACTGGCAATGCAGCCAAAGACCAGATCACACTAGAGGCCATGGCATGAGTGTGGGCTGTATTCTAACTGTGGTAGGAAGTCACCAGACATCTTGAAACAGGATGGTAACAATCCAACACAGTACTTCAAGAGCATCACTTTGGTTAGTTAGAAAATAATCTGTAGGTGGGCAAGAATAGAAACAAGGAGACTAAATAGAGGTAACAATTGCAGTGCAGGAGAGAACTACAAGTGTCCTGGAATCAGATGGTAATAGAGGTAGTGGGGAGAAGTAGGCAGGTCCTGTAACTATTCTGAAGGCACAGCAGTGGGGAGTGCTGATGAACTGGCTGTGCAGTGTACTAGAGAGGAGTCCAAGATGGCTGAGCAATGAACAGTGAATGGATGCTAGTTCTAGGAAGAGCAGTTTGGCTGAGGTTGAGGGGTGCTGGTGGTACATGGTGTCCATTCAAGAGTTCGGTTCTGAACACTTTTAGATATTTAAATTAAAATGTCTCTATTTCATTCTTACTTTAATATTACAGTTATATTAAGCTTCCTAAAATAAGATTTTAGTCATGTTATTCTCTTTTCCATAAACCTTTGACAGAATCTCACAGTTTCTTAAACTTTAAACTCCTAATCTTGGAAGTCAAGGTTTTCCACAATAACCTCTACCCAAACGGCCCCCAATCCTGTTTTTCTTATTACTGTATTTCTTGTAGTGCCGGAAAAATATATGTTTATGTTTAATAAAATGCTTATTAAGTGAATGAAAACCTCTGTATTTTTGTCACTCTTCTATGTTCATCCTTTGCCCTATTAATGAGTTCCACTAAAGCTGGCCTCCTCAATGAAACCTTTCCCAAGCACATTACCTATATTACACAGTTTCTTGACTTTATAGTCCTAATCAGTGGTATGTTGGTAAATGTTTAACAGTTCTCTGAAAAGCAATGACCTGACTTGTAGCATTTGCTAATATCTGTGATGTACATAAAACTACCACAGGTGACTGCAAGTCATCAATGTGATGTCCCCAGATGTGGAGCTGGGAAGAGCGGTGTGAAATCAGCTATGATGAACAGGCAGGAGCCAGCTCCAACACATCATTACTCAGTAGAAACTGCTGGGATCATTTCTAAAGTCACCTAATGCACAGTGACTTTTATTCTAAGTACCTATATATAAATCTTCCTATTAGATTGTAAATTTATGAAGTGTAAACACTGTGTCATATACATGACTATAATCAGCTAAACGACATTGTCTAAAAGTTCACATCTACAAAATAGAAAGTCAGACTCCAAATGTAAAATTCCACAGTTCTGTGTCTGAATGATCTGAGCATCTCCCTTAGTTTCTCAGTCCAATGTTTTAAGGCTGAATAAGTAAATCATTATATTGGACCCAAAATAAAATCTGCCTAAAAAAGATGAAAGAAAGGAACATGTGATGGCATTTTAAAATCAAAAAATAGAAAAATATGATCACAGAGAACTCTATATAATCACTTTTCCTTGGATAGAGTTGAATAAGAATGTAGTTCTTTTGCTTTGAAGAATTCAAATGTATACACTGATCAGCCCAAGATGCATAATTAGCCTGGGACTAAAGTGTAATCATTGGACAGAAAGAGAGAACACAATGAAATATTAAAAGGAAACTAAAAGATACAAAATTGACTGAATCGTAGCACAGAATAAAAATAATAGCTTTTGGAAAATTCCATGAAGTGAAAAACATCTGATTCAAGTAAAATGAAAATTTTATGTTTTTTAATGTTCATTTTTAGATAGGCAGGCCATGATGGTTGGCTTAAATCTAATTTAACTCTCAAGAGATTCGTAGGAAAAATGAGTTATTTCATTTCTTTGTTCTAGATAGGATGAAATTCAAGTGTGTTTAAGGGATAAAAGTCTCGTGTTTTCACTCAGAAATAGTTAAAACATGTGAAAACATACATCCTTTGATACTTTTTCATAGTACATGCCTCTGCCTAAACCCTAGCCACTCCAATTCTATTCCCCAGTCTTACTCTTTTAATATGACGAATTCCAAGACAGGTCTGTTTCTCTTAAATGCTGAAGGCTGCTGGCCTTGTAAGGGCTCAAGGAAATAAGTGAGACCAGTAGCAGTGAGTGCAATTAAAGGGTTCTAGGGGTAGGGCTGGAGGTAGAGGTTATGAGGAACAAGGCTTAGCAGCAGGGTCAGGAAAGCAGAAAGTGGTAGAGCAGACTTCAAAGCACAGGCTCTACCCATCCAAAGGAGTCCAGAGAAGAAGATCCAAAGGGGCAAGAAGAAAGGTTTTGTCCATAACAAAGTTCCATTTAAAAAGAATCACTGGTCCTACTATAATTTTTTGTCATCTAATATGCCTAGAAAGAATAAAACTTTGATAGGATCATACCCATTTTTACTTTAATGGGGCATCTTTTTGTGTACTTGTTTTCTTAACTTTCTTTAGACATAGACAATCCTAGAGTGCAACAGCTATGTGCCAGTTTCTTTATGGTAACATATGTGCCTAAACAATTTAGAAGCAGGGAGAAAGGAAGATATCATAATCTTGGAAATGGTCTGATAGCATAGAGCATCACAGAACAGTTTTACCTTGGGAAACAATTAATTCCTGGTTATCTTGATATTTTTGGTTAATCTGCTTTGAAAACTGATTTAGAAATTTTCTCTGTAAAGCTGGCAGAAACTGGAACTAATATGTAATAAAATTTTATGATATACAGAACTACAAGATGCAAAGCATTAGGTCCTCTCAGGAAAGAACACTGCAGAATAGACACCCAAAGGAAAAAAGAAGAAACAAAATTCAGAGATGTATGGATGACATCCGACAAATTAATACAACAGAGATTAAAGGAATGACAAATAAAACAATTTGACAGAAAATAGGCAGATGTGGTGGGCCCACTTTACAGTGCAAACCCAGCCAAAAACTATCTATGTTCAATAATTTCTGGTTGAAAAAATACATATTTATTAAATGATCAAACTAATTTAATCTTTCTAGGTGCAGACTCTTACTATTCATCTATTGATAAGAGGATTAGTACCATTCTACCAAGTAAAATCTGTCCTTCTGGGTCCCTAAGAGGAATGTAAAATAAGTCTATCATAAGCAATGCTAATGTCCAAATTCCAGTAAAAGTTGTTTCCCTGTTCTTATTTTTGAGTTTCAAAAGTTTCAAATGACTGACAAAAGCTCATAGATACACACATGTAAACATACATATGTATTCTCTCTTTCCAGAGTAACATTATAAATTATTATGAGATACAAGTATTCCTGAAAGACACTGCATGTATGTACCAATGTAACATATGATCTTACAAAAAGCCTATCCTGTTTATTTTGAAATTCATCATGGTTACAAATAGAAAGATAATAGCAGGCTTCTGGTACTAAATTATTGAGTTGCTTCTTGTCCAAGTTCTGCACTTGCTAATCAACTGGTGATTTATGCAGTTAATCCTATTTAATTACTTGCTCTGCAGAAGAATGCTAAGAATTAATAAATTTAAAAGTTGTGTAAATGAGTGAAAATGTGCAAATTCTTTTAATTATAGTCACAAATTTTAGGGAAATAAGCAAGCATAAGAACACAGATTTAGGAATATTATCACCTTTTGTTCATGTTAAACCCTAAGGGCCTTAAAGAATTTTGAAGGGTAACAGGCAACACTCCATTGGTGAGAAAAGCTGTTCACTTTTAATCACTGGTTTTAGGTATCATGATACATATAATACATTCTATCTTCTGTTATCCAAACAGTATTTAATGATATGAAAAAAGATTTTATACTTTCAAAAAATAGGCAACTTGCCCATTTAAAATCTTGAATATTTTCAGGTCAAATATTAAACTAAAAAAATCATAAATTATTCTCATTATTTAGTCTGCATATATAAAATAATAACAGCACAATGTTTTATAAGTTTATGAATATATCTTCCTGGTTTTATATATTTTTAAAAAGTTTAAGTTTGCCCCATGAAAAATAACAAAATACAGTGAATTAACACAGAGTTTTACAGTATTTCCCCAGCTAGAGAATGTCAAGGGAAATGAACCTTGATCATGTACAGATTATTAATTACCTGGTTTAAAAGATCTTCTACTTTCTTCTGCCATGAATCTCTTGCTGCGTTTTTCTCTCGCTCTTTTAATTGCAAAAGTTGAGACACTGCTGACCTCTTATCCTCTTCATGTTGAAGTCTTAACTCTTCACGAAGTTTAGAACACTCTTGTCTAAAATAAGACAAATGTATTTACTTTGTAAAGAGAATTATTCCTCTCACTGACTATAACAGGGTCTACAGGTTTTTAAGCACTTAGTTAATCCTCTTCAAAAGTCTGTGACTCTGAGTAAAAGCAGACTATAGTTAAGGACTGCAAAGTAAGTTGGCAACTTACCACAAGATCACTGATTTGTCAATTTATTAACAGCAGAATAGGTACTAGAACAAATAAGTCTTGTGACTTCAGGTTAGTTTTCTGCCTATTTTACACTCAAAGAAATGCAAAAAGTAAATCTTAATTCAAACAGGAACAAAATCCAATTACTTCATATCTAATCACAGGAAATTTTCAAATACTGCTACTATGTCTTTAACAATAGGACAGTATGAGTCATACAAGAGAAAAACTTTCTTGTATGTCTTTATTGATAAAGATTATATTACAGAACAAAAAAATATACCTAAGATTTTCAGTCCACTTGATTTCTAAGTCATGGGCCATTCTGTCCACTTTGAGCTTCTCTTCTTCTTTCATGGAAGCAATTGCCTCTTCATGCTGTTGCCTTTCTTGTTGTAGCTCACCCTGAAGAATAAAAACTTTTCAAGGAAGACTAAACTTCAAAAACAAAGAGAGTGCTGATTATTTTAAATAAGTAAAGGGCTTGCATTAAAACTTTTAAATTCTTACAGCGCAATAATTGATAATGCTATCTGTGACAATGACTCAAGACTTTCTGAAAATATGTAAAACAAGTTTTATATTTTAAATGTTCTTCTCTAAGCTACATTTTACTAAGGCTTATATCACAAATTATTTAAATAGTTTAAAGTCAGCATTAATCATCTTATACTTTCCATATATTAGGTATGTAACAGTGAATCGATTATCCAATTACCTACACCTGTACACACATTACATAGATATTCAAATTCACTCATACTCATATTCAAAAGTATGTTATTTGCTCAAAACTTAAGTATATAGCTGTACCTGACACAATAAAAATGATTATGCAGAATTTAGGCTACTGTTTTTATTATGTAACTTCAAAGTAGTGGTCCATGTGTTCAATGTTATGATAATATGCTACAATACACAAAATTCCTGTAGATTAGCATGAATCAAGTGGCTCCATGGAGCCTAGGGATAGAGGTGACCTGTTTGGACAACACTGGCAACCATCAGCCCAGACAGCAGAGCAGCTGCTCTTGGGGCACAAGGCAGAAGAGGAGCAGATGACGGTCTGTCTTCCTGTTATCACAATGACCCTTTCTAGATCATCCACTTGCTAACAACATGTGGTGTGGTGGTTTCTGAAGGGTATATCCAGATTAACAAGAAAGAAGCAAGCCAATGCTGAAATTGCCATTCTACATTGTTGGCCTGCGTACTAAGCAGTAAGTATTGAAAATTGATGGCAGCCATCTTAGCCAACTGTTCTTTTCACTAAATGTTCTGCCTCTAGTAACTTCTTTTATTTTCCACCAAAGGCAACATTAAATGGAGTAGACTGCTTAAAAAGTATTTCTTTTCCTCAGTGTAAAGCACATTATTAGACATTATTGGGGTAGGTTAGAGGAAAAGAGGTACTAAACAAACAAACAAAAAAAACCACTTCCTTTTAAAAAGCTTATGCAGAGTTGTGATAAACCAAGATGCAGCGTCTATATTTTCTCAGTTAAAATTTTGCAGCAGGGCCAGGCACAGTGGCTCACACCTGCAATCCCAGCACTTTGGGAGGCAAAGGTGGGTGGATCACCTGAGGTCAGGAGTTCAAGACCAGCATGGCCAACATGGTGAAACCCTGTCTCTACTAAAATCACAAAAAATTAGCTGGGCATGGTGGTGGACACCTGTAATCCCAGCTACTCGGGAGGCCGAGGCAGGAGAATTGCTTGAACCTGGGAGGTAGACGTTGCAGTAAGCCGAGATTGCACCATTGCACTCCAGCCTGGGCAACAAGAGTGAAATTTCATTTCAAAAAAAAAAAAAAAAATTCTTCAGCAGAACAGAAAATGAACACTTGATAAGAGTTTTGCTTAAAAGGTTTAGCGTTTAGTATTTTCTACTAATGTACAGAAGAACAATGTAAGTATGAAGAAGACCTCAAAGAAAGGAAACTGAATCAGTAAGCCCAATTTTCAGTGTGAGGGGAGCAGGGGAAAGGCAACCAGGATAAAATACCTTAAAGTCAGGAATTGGGTGTGCACCAAGGCAAGAGAGAACTTCCAAGATACCATATAAACACAACCTATATTCAACTCACATTCATTAGATATATTTTGACTGTTTACTTTTAAACATATTTGTATTTCCTTAAAATATCATTTTCCTTTTATTTTTTGACAATGGAAAAAACATCCCTTAACATAGTTGGTCACCCAGTTCAGCTTCACACCACGGAATGCTACCATCGAGATTACAGTCAATATATTTGGCATCACAGAAATTCAATATATCAAGCTGTATATTACACTAGCTCTAAATTCCAATTATTTCTTGTTATATATTAATACTGTCATATCACACAGCCACTGAAGAAAGGTAAACATAAAGAAAAGAAGATTCAAGGAAAATGAAATAATTTATTTTGTCACATAATTCAGAATGGAAGATAATAAATATTTAATGCACACAGAATATAATTATATCCCAGATAAAATAGAAATAGAATTATATATGCCCTATACACAAGACTCTGAAATTTGCAGACACAGAGAAGCGCTTAGTTGTTGTATATGAGAGTTCTAACGCTTAGCAGTAAAATAATTGCATTCTAATTGTTATGGGTTTAACAACTGTGTCCCCAAAAATGTTGAAGTCCTATCCTCCTTCCTCCCAGTACCTCAGAATGTGACTTTATTTGGAAATAGGGTCAGTATGATGTATTAAGATGATATCGAACTGAAGTAGAGTGAGCCCTTGTTCCAATATGACTGGTATCTTTTTTTTTTTTGGAGATGGAGTCTCGCACTGTCATCCAGGCTAGGGTGCAGTGGCATGACCTTGGCTCACTGCAACCTCCACCTCCTGGGTTCAAGCAATTCTCCTGTCTCAGCCTCCAGAGTAGCTGGGACTATAGGAGTATGCCACCACGCCTGGCTAATTTTTTGTATTTTTAGTAGAGACAGGGTTTCACCATGTTAGCCAGGATGGTCTCAATTTCCTGACCTCATGATCCACCCGTCTTGGCCTCCCAGAGTGCTGGGATTACAGGCGTGAGCCACCATGTCCAGCCAACTGGTATCCTTTGAAGATGTGAAAATAGGCAAAGATAAAAATTATGCTGCCAAATGCCAAGGAATGCCTAGTGCTACCAGAAGATGGAAAATGCAAGGATGGATCTTTCCTCAGTTTAGGAAGGAATGTAACCATGCCAACACCTTGATTTTGGACTTCTAGCCTCCAGAGCTATGAGAGAATAAATTTCTGTTGTTTTCAATTCCCTAGTTTGTAGTACTTTGTTATGGTAGTTCTAACAATGAATATACTAATTATATACAATGTGCTATTTAAATAGCTGTATGTCAAATGGCTAAGTTATACTTTTATTTTGCTGCTGTTTAGATTGCAGTAGAATTATGAAATTACCTCTACATTTAATAGAGCATCCTTGGTCTCCTTTAGTCTGTCTTTAGTCAAGTCAAGCTCATTCTGAAGCCTTTCCTGGGATTCCTGAAGACTAGTAATAACTCCTTCTGCAGAGCCAAGACCTAGCTCACTTTTCTTTACCAGATCTTGGAGGCGGCCAATCTGTAAGTAAATAAGGTACTTTTAACATACTTCATTGTAATAGAATAGCAAAACTGTCTTACAATTTCTACCTAAAGTTTTTTAATTTAGTTGTCATTTTACTGAATGGATCATTTCCTGATTGATCTGAAAAAAGCACTCAAATAACCATGACAGCTTTCTTCTGTTGTGTTTCGAAAAGACTTTTGTATTTAAAATTTTCTTTTTTCATGGCAACCATGTAAAGGAATAGATATACCTTGGTTTAGCAAAGAGAATTCCTAGTTCTACCATGTAATAAAATAACTGTAAGAAGCTGAAGCAAGATAAAGATTATATAAAAGAGTAAAACAAAATTTTAGATTAAAAAATCTTAAATTTAATCACATATTTCATTTGAGTCAGTATCTCCTGCTATTTCCAAAGGAGATAAATTTAGGTCAAAATATTGATAAGCTGGTATATGTATCATAAACTAGAATAAGTTATGATTCCTGTCTTTCCACACAAAATTTGTCTCATGAAATCTTTAAGAGTTGAATTTATACACTCTTGAAATTAAGAGCTAATAGACAATTGATTACACATATCCCTACCCTAAGGTTATAAATACTAAAATCCATACATGAAATATTTCATATTATTTAGAGACAATGCTATAAAGTAAAAACCCCATTCTTACCAAATGGCCAAACCTATGACATTTCTACAAAAATTAAAATTGGTAATTTAAAAATAATACCTATTTCTCCTTGTAAATACAGACGTGACAAAGAAAAATACAAAAATTCTCCTTCAATCCTTCTCTGACCTATAATTCCCTCCCCAGGAACACAGCCTTCCTGACCTCTGTAATTTAAAAATAATACTTGAATATTTCTCCTTGTAAATACAGACATCACAAAGAAAAATACAGAAATTCTCCTTCACTCCTTCTCTGACCCACAATTTCCTCCCCAGGTGCACAGTCTTCCTGTCCCCTCTCCATGCAGGTATATGCTCTGCAATACTGGTGGTGGTAGTATTTTATCTTGTTAGTGTCTTTAAAGGAATGCTATTAGGAGAGCTACACATCTTTTCTGTGCTCTGAAATATTTTCAAAGCAAAAGAATTATCCGTTTCTTGAAAGTCTGGTAAAATTCATACATTAAATCCTCTAGGCCTAGTGCCTCTCTGGATATCTGTTAGACTTTTTCTTTCACGGTTTTAATTTTCATGCTTTGGTGAGGTTGTACAACTACTTTGAGTCATTTTAAAAATTTAAATTTTCATACAGACATGTTTTTCCTAATTTTTAAAATGTACTGGCATATTTGTATACAGTATTCACTTACGATGTTTAAAAAGTTTGTATGTCCCTATATTTATGAGTGCTTTCTCTAGTCTATATTGCTTACTTATATCTTCTATACTTTTTTATTGAGGGGAGTGTCATAAATATATTTATAGTGGTGAATGTATGACAGTAAGGAATGCAGTTATGACAGGGCTGAAAGAACTTGGCAGAAAAATCTAGTTTCAAGTCCAAGGTCTGTCACCATAAAATAGGAGTAATAATCCCACCTCATGGAGTTACTATAACAATTAAATTCAAGGATATATATGAAAATACTCTTTAACCAGAAAGCAACATGCAAACATTAGGTCCCAATCAATACGGAAAGAACAATTAAATTTATCAGCATGAAGAATATTCTAGAATCCTAAAAATGCTCAGATGAATAAGTTATGCAAAGAAATGCAATATGTGATGTTCGCTGCAGCAAGATTCACAATTCAAAGACATAGAATTAATCTAAATATCCATCAATGGCAGATTAAATAAAGGAAATGTGGCACATATACGAAATGGAATACTATGCAGCCATAAAAAGGGATGAGATAGTATACTCTGTGGGAACATGGATAGAGATGGAGGCCATTATTCTTAGCAAACTAACAGAGGAACAGAGAATCAAATACTGCATGTTCTCATAAGTGGGAGCTAAATGATGAGAACACATGGACACAAAGAGGGGATCAACAGACACTGGAGCCTACTGGAGGGTGAAGGTTGGACGAGAGAGAGGATCAGAAAAAATAAGTATTGGGTACTAGGCTGCGAGACAAACCCCTGTGACATGAGTTTGCCTATATAACAAACCTGTACATATACTCCTGAATCTCAAATAAAAGTTAAAACAAAACAAATGCGATACAGAAATAAATATAAAGATTAGTATTCAAGTAACAACATAAAGAATTCAAAGAGAAGGTATATTAAGGAAACTATAAATCTAACTAGAGACAGAATATTTAAATAGGCAAAAAATTCAAACTTCTGCAAAGTTAAAAGTAATAAAATATAAAAAGCAGATAAGTGTTGAACATAACTGATCAGTTTGTTTTCTTAAATATAATAAAAATGAATACATGGGAAAAACATCTATTGTCTCCCAATATCAAAATCTCCTTTTGGCTTTCGGGGCATCTACTCACCTTCTCCACTAATCTGTGTGGTCTTAGAAGCACTAAACTTAAACTCCAGAATAAAGTGCTTCATCATCTCATTTTGTTGGTATGGGGAGTGGTTCAGGGACAGGCACATGGTTTAAGCTGATCTAGTCACAGTGATCTCAGGATTTTAAAAAGGAGCTATTAGAAAAGGTTTTTTTGCAAGCTGCACATACACCTCAGGGAATGTATGACTGAAGCATGAAGTCAACATAGAGAACCAACCCAATTTAAGGAAAAAAGAAAATCTGAGTTCCATTGTCACAATTTCAGTCCTGAATCTAGTCTCACCGGATGCTAACGTTATCTTTGAACTTTACAGTCACATGAGTCAATAAATTTTCTTTTCCCTTAGGCTAGTTTGAACTAGGATTTCTGTCATTTGCAACAGAAATCAATACTCAGATTCTCCTTATTAACGTACAAACTTAGGGAATACAGTAAGTAGAAACCTCCTCCCTGAAATACCTGTATTTGCATATTTGTTCTTCTCTAATTCACTCTCCTTTCAACACTAGAGTGAGTTTTTTATAAGTTACAAATATGGACATGAGTATAAGCCTCATCCATTGCACAAGCATCCACATATTTTCACTTAGTCATCTTTCAACTGCTTTCCACTGCCCTTAGGATAACTTGCAAAATCTTTCATGGGACTTACAAGACCCCCACGGCATAGCACCTGCCTAAATCTCCTGCCTCAGCATGGCATCCCTTCTTCTTAGTCTTTACACTCATTGAGAGAACGAGTAACACTAGGGTTAAGAATTGAGTTCTGAAAGCACACTACATGAAATGGAATTCTGGTTTTAGCTACTTATTATGTGCTGACTTGGGCAAGTTATTTAACTTAGTAACTGGTACCCACTGCACAGGGTTGCTGTCAGGATTAAAGGAGAGGATCATATAAAGGAGAGGCTACGTAAAACAAAGTCTGGGACTCAGTAAGCACTAAATAAATATAAATTATAGTTGATATCATACTCCGTTTTTTCCAGTGATATGGTTTGGCTGTGTCCCTACCCAAATCTCTTCTTGAATTGTAACTCTCACAATTCCCACATGTCGAGGCAGGAACCCAGTGGGAGGGGACTGAATTATGGGGTAGTATAGTATTATGGGGCGGGTCTTTCCTGCACTGTTCTTGTGATAGTGAATGAATCTCATGAGATGTGATGGTTTTTAACAAACGAGAGTTTCCCTGCACAAGCTCTCTTTTTCCCTGCTGCCATCCATGTAAGACTGACTTGCTCCTCCTTGTCTTCCACCATGAATGTGAGGCCTCCCCAGCCACATGGAACTATGAGTCCAATTAAATCTCTTTCCTTTGTAAATTGCCCAGTCTTGGGTATATCTTTATCAGCAGTGTAAAATCAACTAATACAGCTGGTATTCCTACAATTCCTAGAAATTTCTCATGCCTCAGGGCCTTTGCATAAGCTTTCCTAAATTTATTATTTTGACAAGCCTTGTTAATTACTTACCACCCTTTGTAATATGCATCAGACTTGTATTTACTTGTTTTTGTGTCTGTCTCTCCATAGCAGTAGGGACCACGTCTGACTGACTTATCACTGAAACCATAGTGCATAACAGTGCTTTGGTACCTAATAGCCATTGAATATTTATTAAATAAATGAATGAATGAGTCAATTACAGAAAAACTTAATATATACTTACTAGCAATTAAGAAGAAATAAAATCTCTTTAACATCTCAGAATGAAGGTATTTAACTCCTTCATTAGGAGTTAAATGCCTTCACTTTGACTTCGTATTGCACCAGGGCAGCTGCTAGGCCATGTGTGCCTCTAAGCAGGAAAAAGGCAATACCCCTCAGCGTGGAAGCAGCCCCAGAATATGGAAAGAGAAGCAAACAAAATTTCGTGTGAACTAGGAAAAGAATCCCTTTCTTCCAGGTAGACAGATCTCTGAGAAAATTTAAGTTTTTCTATACTTCCTCGACTATAAACAGTGCTGAAATTTTGTTCACAATCCATAAATATCTGCTTATGTTAAATACACAAAAAATGAAACTGTTGAGTTAAAGGACATACCCATCTTTAAGGCTTTCATATGTGCTTATAAATCTCTTTCCAAAAAAATTATACAACTTTATATTCCCATCAGCAATTTCTGAGTGCTTATTTCTTTACCCTTATGAACACTGCATGGTCTCAATTTTTTATCATTGTTAATTTTATGGTAATGGAATGACATCTCATTGATTTCATTTCCAGTTCTTAAATTACACAGAACAAATTGTTTTTTCATGTTCATCTTTAGCTTATAAAAAGACAATCTGGGTATCTGTATTTTTCTTATTGTTTTGTAAATACTCTTAAAGTGTCAAAGACATAAATTCTTCATTGGTCAATCTGTCAGTCCCTTACTCCATCTCTCCCAGTTTTTCCTCTTTTTAAATTTTGCTTATGGTATGTTTTGATATAAAGAAGTTTTAGCTTTAACTGTGTAGATATTCTGTTTCAGTTCATAACTTTGATATCAAGTTCAAAAAGCCTTCTTTGTCCTTAGGTTTGTCACTTTTGTGTTCATATTTTATTTATATTCATATGCATGATTTTCATATTATATTCCAATCCTTAATCCACCTGGAACTTTGTTGATATGAGGTTGAAGAAGAACTTTGACTTCCCTCTTTTCTCCTCTTTCATTTATATCTAGTCTTAAAAGAGCAGTATCATACACTGTTATTCAGATTAAGCCTATTGATTCTAGCTATCGTCGTCAGTTTCTGTTGAAATTGTAGAAAAAGATACGGTATAGAGAATAATAAGCTTTTTTTTTTTTGAAAAGGGCAGAAAACTCTCTTTTCTTCTTTTCCTATGTGGTGATATTCTGTTTTGCTTCTCCCCACAAAAGCACCTTGGTTTAATGTTTTCGACAGTAAATTTTTACCTGGTGGAACATAACCAGAGTGTCATGAAAAATTCAATACCAATTAAAGTTTTAAAATTATTTTTACTCTAGATATGTTACCTTCACTGAGACTTACCTACCTATACAATGTCACCAGAATAAGTTATTATTATTAATATCTATAACATAGGCAACAGATCTAAAGAATTCTTGCCTCTTGATTGGCTGTATTCAGCTTGTCTTCTAGTACTTCCTTTAGGTTTTCTAGCTCTTGCTGAAGCTGATTTTTATCCTCTTCCAGGTTTAGTTTCTCCTTGTTATACTGTTCTTCCAATTCCTTAGAAAAATAATTTTTAAAAAAATTAACAAAATTGCAAATATTATATACTTTGAAGACTCCAAGAAAAAGACTATTCTGTTTTGTATTTTGAAACTTTGCTCTTCGAATTGGCCTTACCCTTAATTAATATCAGAGTTAACAGTGACACCATAGTGGCTTAGATTCTACCATTCTGACTAATTTATGATGTGGTTGTAATTTTTTTAAATGGTGAGAACATGTGACCAGACTAGATCAAGTTGAAGTCAAAAAACAGAAAAGTATGAGATAAAAAATTCTAATTACCTCTTGAATTAAAAATTATTTTTCTCCCCTCAAATTCTTTTATATTTACATCAAAAATAAATCCAGTAACACTTCTACAACTCAGTGGTCTAGCCCTGGAACATAGTCAAGAATGAACAAGTATAAAATGAGGGCAAATTAAAAGCTAAACTGCTAATTACTGAAGACCACTTACTATCTGCCAGGCATGCTACTTAATACTTGGGTAAAAAAGGCAATAAGACATTAAGCCTGGCCTTAATAAGCTCATAGTATCAAGCAATTAAAGAATATTAAGTAAATTAGACAGGAACAGGGAGTACAGGAGTATATGGAAGGGGAACTAACGTCTAGCTTAGCAGGGAAACCTTCAAAGAGACAGCAATTCCTAAGCACTGTTTGAAGGAGTACACCAGTAACAAAAGGTGATGTAGCAAGAGGGGAACGTCGCATTCTTGGCATGGGAAATACCATATGCTAACCACCACGAAGGCACAAAAGAGCACAGTATGTTACAAGCAGTTCACTATTTCTATAGGATAAAATGAAAATAATAATAAATAGGGTTCTGTGTCAGAGGTCCCCAAAACAAACAAGTTTGATGATTTACATTCACAGGACTCAGAGTACAGTCGTACTCACGGCTGTGATTACAGCACAGTGCTCAAAGCACACACCACAAAGGAAGAAGGCACAAGAGGCGAAGTCTGTTCCAGATGCAGGTATAAAGCTTCCAAGAGTCCTCTCACACAGGACACGCTTAATACCTCCAGACACCTGTGACGACTTGTGTGAAATGCTGTCCTCATACAAGACAGGCTGAATACATCCAGCATCCTGTGACAACTTGTGTGAAATGTTGTCTACCAGGAAAGCTCATGAGAGACTTGGTGCCCAGGTTTTTTATCAGGGACTGATAATATAGGTAGTGTTTTCCTGTCACATGACAAAATCCAGATTCCCAGAAGGAAAGCAGGTGTTCAGGATAAATCACATTGTTTGGGTAAACAGCTTAGGCAGTGAGTCATTCTTATTAGGGAATAGGGGAATCCCTCCCAAAATCCAAGTTCCCAGATGCAGCCAAGGGCCAACCTGCCTTTCTAAGGATGGCAGCCTCAAGCCTCCTATGTTAACAATTTTCCGCATGGTTCTCTGTATATTTACTCTCAGTTGTGGTGGGTCAACTAGAGTTATGGACAATACAATCCTTTTTGATAACTGAATAATAAGAAAAGAGAAGTGATCTTCAGCTAAATGTTCCTTAAGAGAGAATCTGACACTAGAAGACTATTTTGGAAGGAGGCTGGTTTCAGCTCAGGTTCAGACATGAGGTAGACAGGTAAGAGAGGAAGAAAGAGCAAGTTATACACAAGTGACTCTGATAAAAGAGAAGGGTAGAAATAAGGCTGCAACAGGGTGGTAAATATGTTCGCATATAGGAAATTTCATGTAATCTGTCTCATGGCAATCATGTTTTAAAGAAAGACTTTAAGAAATTTAAGTAGCTTAAGGCAGGTGCTAGAAAATTAAAATTTAATAAGGTTAAGGGATAATGAGGAGTAAAGTAATGAGGTAAAAATGACATAGACGAAAGATGCCTTGATTCTAGCACTTAGAACTTAATAGAGAGGAATAAAGGCTAAAGGCAGGTCATATGTAATTTAAATATTCCAGTAAGAAAGAATATAGCTAAGAGATGAAAATGAATGTAGAAATGAAAAATAATACCAAAAGACAGCTAGGAAAGAGAGTGCAGAAGAAGCAGTTATCATGAAACACTTCTCTATAAAACTCTGAACAGGTGATACAGGCACTCACAATTGCTAAGCATGCACACACCTCACATAACTAATGCTGTGCAAACTGGTCCTGGAATAACGAGCTGGCACAGAGAAAATGACAGAGTCTTGAGAAATAACATGTCATTAATTTTGGTCTCTGGCTACATAAACATATAGTAGTAAGTTTAGAAAGAAATAACATTTTAACAGAAGGTTTTGTTTGAATTTTAAATTAAGTTTAGGTCTTAGATATTTTTCCCAACTAGTCATGCCACAAAAGGAAAGTATACTGAGGCAGATCTCAATTCATATCCTATCTCTTCTTAATAGCGTTGTGGCTCTGAGGAAATCACTGAGTTTTATTAAACCTGTTTTACCATCTATATAATAAAAATGACTTTAATCTCCCAGTGAAAAATATTAAGGTATGTATAAGAAAGCTCTTTGTAAACTGTTAAGTACTATTAGTGAAATATACAACAACTGTCATTAATAAATGCCTACATAATGATATTTAAATGCCTGGGGTTTGACAGATCTGGAACTGAGTTCAAGGCCTGAATGAGTCTTACTATTTGCATGTGCTTGAGCAATCCCCTCTTCAGTAAAATGGTTACAGAAATCAAACCAATAACGTGTCATAATAATTAAATTTTTTAAATGATGTAAAACATTACCGTAGTATGTGGTACATAGTAAGAAGTACTAATAACTAACTTTTATCATCATGTGCCAGAACATGACTGGGTACTCCATACTTTTTATCTGACTTGATCCTCACAGGAACGTTTTAAGATGGATCATATTTTCTGTCACATGAGGAGCCCAAGGCATCGCTTTTGGGGCTCAAAGTAATACAGCTAATAAGCAATAGAGCTCAGTGTAAGGCCAAGGTCTGTCAAATACTTTGCTTTTACTACTATGCAATTCTGTCGCTCATATATTACTATTAGCAAGCTGAATACTTAATTGAGGAAGAAACAAACAAAACAAAACATAAATCATTTTTCCAAGGAATAAAACTATCTGCGAGAGAATATGTGCTTTCAACTAGTTGAGACTTCCTGAAGAGCACACCTATTTGGTTGTTTCATGAAGAGACAGCTCAAGAACAAAAACAGCATTTCTATTACAGCTTATGTGAAGTAGCAATGTCTCATATCAATTCTATAAGGTATGTCCCATATCAATAAATATCAGGTTATGTTGCTCTTTGAATCATGACTTCAAGAATGATTATAAGACAGTGGCCATCAAAATGAAGCAAATTGGCCGGGCATGGTAGCTCATGTCTGTAGTCCCAGCACTTTGGGAGGCTAAGGCAGGTGGATCACAAGGTCAGGAGTGCGAGACCAGCCTGGCCAACATGGTGAAACCCAGTCTGTACTAAAAATACAAAAATTAGCCAGGTGTGGTGGCATGCACCTGTAGTCCCAGCTACTGAGGAGGCTGAGGCAGAAGACTTGTTTGAACCCAGGAGGTGGAGGTTGCAATGAGCCGAGATCATGCCACTGCACTCCAGCCTGGGAGAAAGTGCTACACTCTGTATAAAAAAAAAAAAAAAAGAAGTAAATCATTGCTCTACAATATAGGTTACACCAGACCATTGCAGAAATCTCAACCATTTACAGTGCAATAAAAAATTAAATTTTTACTCACCATTTGCAGTTTTTTCTTATCCCTAATTGCATTACTGTGGACGGCTTCAATTGCCATATGATGCTTCCAAGCCAATTCTTCCAAAGTCTTAGAATGAGCCTCATTTAATTGCATCACCTCCTCTTCCAATCTATTTTGCAGGTTTTTAAGTTCCCTTTCATAATATTCTTGTTGAGTTTTCTTTGCTTCGTTTACTTTCTAAAATTAAAACAAAGATCAATAACTGGTACCTGCTTTTTTCATTACTATTAGGGTAATTTGAATACTCTATAAATATGGAAGCTTGAATAAACTGAGTGCTATGGGACCTAGACTATGAAACATGAGAATAAGTAATTAGTGTTCTCAGAAGGTGACAGAATAGTCCATACAAAATCAAAAATTGTAAAGCAAGAGGTAAAATAGACTATTATCAAATTAAAACCAAATGTGAGTTAATACACCTGCAAGGTTAAGGGTTTCCTTTTATGTCAAAATAGTACACAAAATGGCTTACCAGTTAACTCACCCAAAGGATATCACTCAATATAATTTTGAATGCCAATTACGTACCTTTTGGGCATTCACAGTTCTAATAATGAAAAAAGTCAAAGGACTGTGGCAATATAGTTTTAGAAGTTCTATGAAAAAGGGATGTAGACGCAGTCTTGAATTTTCTGTCCCTATCACATCTCATGTTGAAATGTGACCTCTGAAGTTGGAGGTGTGACTAGTGGGAGGTGTTGGGTTCATGGAGGTAGATCCCATATGAATAGCTTGGTGATGTCCTTGCAGTAACGAGTGAGCTCTCACTCTGTGAGTTTACATGAAATCTGGTTGTTTAAAAGAGCCTGGCACCTCCTTCCTCGCTCTTGCTCCCTCTCTTGTCTTGGTCATGCTGCCTCCCCTTCTCCTTCCACCATGATTGTAAGCTTCCTGAGGCCTCACCAGAAGCAGATGCCAGTACTACATTTGATGCACAGCCTGAAGAACTGCAAGCCAAATACTCATCTTTTCTTTCTAAATTACCCTGTCTCAAGTATTCCCTTATAGCAATGCAAAATGAACTAATGCAGATGTATATCCTGTGTTATGAGATTATATTAGAAGGATGCTTAACTTGGATGGGGTGGGAAAGTGTGTGTGTGTGTGTGTGCGCGCGTGTGTGCACATGTGCACACATGTGTGTGTGTGTCAAAGACAAAAAGAGAGACAGCGATATCAGGGAAGACTTTTCAGAAGAGAAAACATCTCAACTGGTAATGGCATTCTCTCATTTAATTATTACAACAACTCCATAGAGAAATTAATGATAAGAAAATGTCAAGTCTAGGTCTGATGTCAAAAGCCTACATTCATAACCGTTTCTATTGTTATCCAGCATTGGAAAGATGACAAGTAGCTAAACAGATGGCAAAGTTTAGGGAGACAGAAAGTCTGTGTAGCTAAGCAGTCTGGAGAGAATATAGGATACAAGGTGAGAAAATGGTGACAGATGGGGCTCAGAAGTAGACAGGAGTAAAATAATGAGAAGGGGGCTTTTACACTAAGAACTTTGAATTTTCTTCTGAAGGGACTGAGAAATTACTGAAGTTTAAGTAATTCTTTTAAAAACAACCATCTTGGAAGCAGACTGGTGAGCCAACTGAAAGCAGAGATTGCTGTTAGGCGGTTGTGACTCTAATCCAGTCAAGCAATGACACGTGCCTACACTTCAGATCTATAAACGGGTATGAGCAGGGGAGGATGGAACAAAAATTTATTAAGGGAGCAGAACCAACACAGGACTCTGTAACAGATAAAGGGGTTGAGAAAAAGGCAATCAAGAATGACTTTCAGATTTTTGATTTAGCAACTAGATAGACTGTGGTGCTACTGGTTGAAATAAGGAGTAAAAGAAATTTAGTACTTTTGAGAGGAGAAAGTTCTAGGCATGTTAACTTGATATGTTTGTGAAAAACACAAATGGAGATATCAGTGGAAAGTTTTATATATATAAAAGGACTTAAATTCAGGGAAAATGCCTGGCCTGACCTAAAGATTTAGAAGCTATCACTGAATAAGTGACAGTTGATGTTATTAGAATGAATGAGTGCACAGAATGAGATAAAAATGCTGGAAACATCAATGGTAAGGGAATAGATGGAGGAGAGAAGTTCACAAAGAAGACCACAAGGCCAAGGAGGTAGGAGAAAAATGTGAAGAATGTGAAATACCAAGAGAAGAGAGATTCTAAGTCAGTGGGTAGTAAGTACCACAGTAAGTTATGATCCACCAAGTCTAGCAATCAGTATGTCACTGAGGGCTGAGGCAAGAGTAAATTCTGTGGACTGATGGTCAGAGAAGACTGCACTAGGTTAAGGAATGAATGGAAGTAAGTAAGGAGCAAGGAGAATAGACATTTTCAAAACACTTAGACACTGAGGGAAGGAGAAAGTAAAGGATGTCTAAAACTCCCACTTGGTATTGTGGGTATCTGAAAAACTGGAATACATATTTAGCAATTACTCTATAAATGATGTCTCACTTGTTAAACTAAAAATTCACTATGTTGGTATTCAAATTTTCAGAGTTTTAAGTTTGTCATCTTTTCAGTTCTACAGAAATTTCCTATGTGTAAATGCAATAATCTATTTCATTAATAGAAAAAACATGATTATAAATATATACTCCATTGAAGTAAGAGTTTATTCAATTTATGGCTTGAAATAGGCTGAAATGTCTTAAGGGTATTTTTATATTATATAGATTGTTAGCCACATATTTTGAACATATATACAATATGGGAGAGTCTAGCTGTACACCCATTTCCTCAAAATTAGAACCAAAACTAACTACTAAAGTAGAAAATGTATTGTTACTGTGGAGTAGCAAGAAATACTCCAAATACTTCAAATCTGAAAAAGACGACAACTGAACTTTTTTTGGTGGAATGGAGTGTCCATTACTTTTTACCTTCTCCAGTTCTACAATTTGTTGCTTCTGCTCTTCATCCAGACTTTGGGTTTTGCTTTGCAAAAAAGCTCTTTCCTCTTCAAGTTGAGATAATTTCTCATTGGCTTTCGATTTTTCTGATTCTAAATCTTTAATTGTAACTTCTTGAGTCATTTGAGTTGCCTGAAGCATTCCAATATGACCTATCCCCCAAAAAGAAAATCCCTTCAATTTAAAAATCAGTTGTACTATGAGCTAAACAGTTTCTATTTAATAACACAACTGTACTTTATACTTAAGTAAAACAAATGGTCTACATGTACAAGTTTTCCTTTGTTTTTTTCACTACATAAAATGAAATATTCACATGAAAATACTTCTTATCCCACTAGAATAATTTAAATTAAAAAGTCATTTTCACATGATTAACGTTGCTTCCTGCACCTTGTACCATTTTGCTGTTTTTTTTTTTCTTTTCCAGATGGAGTCTCATTCACTCTGTCACCCAGGCTGGAGTGCAGTGGCATGATCCCAGCTCACTGCAACCTCCACCTCCTGGTTCAAGCAATTCTCATGCCTCAGCCTCCTGAGTAGCTGGAATTAGAGGCATGTACTACTGCTTCTGGCTAATTTTGTATTTTTAGTAGAGATGGGGTTTCACCATGTTGGCCAGGCTGGTCTCAAAACTCCTGACCTCAGGTGATCCGCCTCCCTCGGCCTCCCAAAGTGCCGGGATTACAGGCATGAGCCACCGTGCCTGGCCTTGCTTTTTATATATTTTTTAAGACTGCAAGCTAAACAGGTTGAAGTAGGAGCAACTCCTCGGTAGTTCATAAGGAAGTCTCCTGGGAATAAAACAAGGAGGGAGAGGATGCACTGACTCACACTGTGGCACCAAAATGAGTGATTTGTTCTTTTCTAATCTCTTTATTTTCAAATTCTAACATAAAGGGGAAGAAATCTGTATGTAGGAAACAAAGATGGCAGATAGCAGTTTGGTGGAAACTGAATTTGTTTCAGACACGAGGCTAGATAAAGACCTGAAGTGGAGCCTGTAGTCCTAGCTACTTGGGAGGCTGAGGTGGGAGGACTGTTTGAGCCCAGGAGTTCAAGGTTTCAGTGAGATATGACTGCACCTGTAAACAGACACTGCACTATGGCCAGCAACGTAGCGAGACCTTGTCTCCAAATAAAAACAACCAACCAACCAACCAACAACTAAGGTGGTGTAAGACACAGATAAGGAGAGCAAACTTATGAAAGAATGTTTAAAATGACAGCAAAAAGTGGGGAAGGTGGAGAAAACTGAGGAGAGAGACAGAAAGTTGAAAAATAAGTGAAGAAAAAGGTCTCATAGAAACAATAGTTAGATCAACCAGACAGAAAATTAACAAGGATATTCAGGACTTAAACTCAGACCTGGAACAAGCAAACCTAATAGACATTTATAGAACTCTCCACCCCAGATCCTCAGAATATACATTCTTATCAGCACCACATCACACCTACTCTAAAATTGACCACATAATCGGAAGTAAATCACTCCTCAGCAAATGCAAAAGAACGGAAAT
>CAUYQU010026156.1:0-57473 GCA_963574635.1 Cheracebus regulus
GGTGAAGGGGAGGAAGGCAACAAATTACACTGCCACGTGTGTACCTATGCAACAATATTGTATGTTCTTCACATGTACCCCAAAACCTAAAATGCAATAAAAAATAAATAAATAAATAAATAAATAAATAAATAAATAAAAGAATTAGGATGGTGAATTGTCATCTAAATGAAGGCTTGCCCCCCTTATGAATATCATATCCCAACATAAACTACTTGCATAAAAGAATTCCAAGCTAATATTAAACTCAAACTTGTCCAGAATTGCTGTCTGCTGTAGGGCTTTGAAGGAGGCAAAGATGAAAGTTTCGTTGAGAGGCCTTAAGAATTCCAGGCTCACTGGACACAGTGGTGCACACCTGTAATCCCAGTACTTTGGGAGGTGAGGCAGATGGATCATTTGCGTTCAGGAGTTCAATACCAGTCTGAGCAACGTGGCAAAGCCTTGTCTCTACAAAAGATACAGAAAATTAGCTGGGTGTGGTGGTGTGCACCTGTAGTCTCAGTTACTCCGGAGGCTGAGGCAGGAAGATACCTAAAGTTCGAGAAGTCAAGGCTACAGTGAACAATGACTGCACCACTGTACTCCAGCCAGGGCCACAGAGTGAGACCCCGTCTCAAAACAAAACAAAACAAAAAGAATTCCAGGTTTATGAGATTTCTACAGAAGAGAATAACCTTATGAAGATGCACTTACTTTAATAAAATAGCACCAACCACATAACTAAGTCATAAGGAGAGAAATTACCAGATGCAAAACAAAAAAGCAAATTAGCATCCTAAGAACTGCAAATAGTAAAAAAAAATTTACAAGAATAGAAAATAATTTTATTTAAAATAAATATATTTTAAAAATAGACATTATATGGAAGGGCATAATATAAAAGACAGAATAAATGTAAAAGAAACCAATAGAACTTAGAGATATTTTTAAATGCCATTGAAAAGGAAAGGATTAAATAAAATTAGTCTATCTGAGAGCACTGCTATTTATTTAGACAATGAATCTGGATAAGTCATCAAGAATGCAGCACAAAGACCAGGCACGGTGGCTCACACCTGTAGTCCTACCACTTTGGGAGGCAGAGGTGGGTGGATTGCCTGAGCTCAGGAGTTCGAGACCATCCTGGGCAACATGGTGAAACCCTGTCTCTAATAAAACTACAAAAATTAGCCAGGTGTAGTGGCAAGTACCTGTAATCCCGGCTACTCAGGAGGCTGAGGCAGGAGAATTGCTTGAACCCGGGAGGTGGAGGTGGCAGTGAGCACAGATAACACCACTTTACTCCAGCCTGGGTGAAAGAGTGAGACTCCATCCCCCCACCCCCAAAAAAAGAATGAAACACAAAATATGAAGATATAAAAGCCTTAATCTAAAATATGAAAATATGACATGATAAAAATAAGATATGAAAAAATGAGAATGTCTACCATACATTCAACATATATATGACAGGATTTGCAACGAAAGAAACAATGGTGAATAGGGAAGAGGCAACATTCAAAATGGTATTAGCTGAAAAAAATTCCAGAATTGAAGGAAGACCTGTGTTGTTGACCGTTACATCAAGCCAACAAGTAGACACATAAGGGTGAATATGTGAAATTAAATATAAACAAACAATCTTAAAAGCAACCGCAGAGAAAAATCAGACTGCTGTTAGAGTAGAATGACAGAATGAATAGATGACTCAATGTTAGCAACAATAAGACAAAAATATCCTAAAAAAGTATTTTTGTAATGCTAGGGAAAAGCAACAGTAAAGGTAAATTAACATTGAATAGCAAAGGTAGCAAGAAAGATATTTCCAGAACTATAAAATGAAAGGAAATTGATTAACCTAGATCTTCACAGAAAAGAGTACTAAAAATATATTCTTTATGAAGAGGAAAGTAAAAACAGGAGGAAGATGCAAATCACAATAATGAGACAATATCACAAAGTGGTTTAGAGTGTAGGTGTTCTAGTTGGCTGTGCTGTGTGACGAAGAGTAAATTACTTCACCTCTCTGTGCCTCCATTTCCACATATGTTCAGTGGAAATATCAATCATAGTAGCACTTGCATCATAGGTGTGTCACCGGCACATAGTATAAGTTCAATAAATGTTGATTAAACATAAGTTGCTAAATTTACAGTAATACTGATGTAAAATGCTAAGATAACTATTTCAAGACTTTAAAAACAATAGACTTAAAATATAAATATAATGTTGGACAGTGATATGGTACAAAGATAAGAGGAAATTTGATTAAAGTATTTGAAGATCACTGTATTTTTTCTTATACATGAGAAAGGGAGAAAATAAAGAAAATGGAATGGATACTGCAGAGGAGCTGGTGTGGGCTCTGGACCACCAGTATTTTATTTAAAATAAACGTGTAAGAAAAAATAGACATCAGTATACCTGGGAGCATGTTAGAACGCAACTTCTCAGGTGGCACCCCAGATCTTCTCAATTAGAATTCTAGGGTTGGAGTCCAAGAATCCACATTAACAACCCCCCCACCCCAGGTATTTGTAATCCATAATAAAGTCTGGGGTGCTCTCTTAGAGGAGATAGGAAAGGAGGGCAGACAAAAAGAAAATTCGTGGCAAGCAGGAAACACAAGCTGAAATGATCAATAAACAATCCAAATGCGACTACATAACGTTTTTCTAAGATGTCTCCAACTGAATTGAAAACTTAGTTATACACTTTTTACAAGATAAATGCCCAGAAAGTGGAGGATCCACAGTGATAGAAAGTACAAGGATGGGAAGGAGGAGTGCGATGTGGTGGGTTGGATTATTTTTTCTGATGCCTGCCTGTCTTTCTCTGTTGGAATGAATATTAAATCTCTCTTGCCATTAACCTGCATCTGTCAGTGGAACCTGGAGCAGTGACATGTGCCACATCTGAATTTTAACTGCATGACATGGCTCTGCCTTTGCTTTTATCCCCTTTGCCCTGAGACTGGGTTGGACGCCACCCCTTCAGCCTGGTCCCAGAATGAGAGAACCTGAGCAGTAGATGCTGACCGACATCCAACAAGGTCAGGAGGAAGAAATAAGCATTTTGTTATAGGAATCCTCCGAGACTGCAGGGCTATTTCTTCCCACAGCACAACCTAAGTAAAAGTTGATTGATACAGAAAAATGTAACAGGCAAAAGCAAACCGAAGAAAGCTGATATAATATAATGAGATTTTGATGTTAAAACATTTATTGGAAACAGAGGCTAATAACTCTTCACCCTTATACACCCAACAAAACAGTCTCCAAATAAAAATTAGGTGCTGGTAACTTTTACAAGAAGAAAACTGGCCCAGCACACGAAGGAAATGGTAAATCCACGAACTTGATAGATTGTCACCTGTCTCATAAAAATCTAGAATTAGGTCTGCATTCTACCAGACCTAAGATACAAATTAACTGGAATCTTTCTGTTGGTTAGTGGTTGGGTAGGTGGGTGAGTGGGTGGGTTTTTTATTTGTTTGGTTTTTGGTGGGTTTTTGTTGTTGTTTATGTTTGTTTGTTTTTGAGAGTAGTCTCCCTCTATTGCCCAGGCTGGAATGCAGCTTCACGATCGTGGCTCACTGTAGCCTCCATCTTCTGGGTTCAAGTGATCCTCCCACCCCAGCCTCCTGAGGAACTGGGACTAGAGGCACTACCACACCCAGATGATTTTTTTAGTTCTTTGTTTGTTGAGACAGGATTTTGCTATATTGGCCAGGCTGGTTTTACACTCCTGGCCTCAAGAGATCCTCCCACCTCTGACTTTCAGAGTGCTGGGATTAAAAGCATAAGCCACCATGCCCAGCCGGGAATTTTTTATTGAGGTTAAGAGGATAGGCTGGGGCTGGATTGCTGGGTTTGACTCCTGAATCTTCACATGCACTTTAAATTATTTGTCCTTGGTGACACCATCTGCAAAACTGTGAAACTAATAGTGTCTATTTCATAGTGTTGCTGAGATTCTTAAATAAGTTAATACATGTAATATAAATTTCTTAGAATAGTACCTGGCATACAGTAAATACTTTTAAAATAAGTATCATTGTAATGTTTAGTACATTGACAGTAATTACTACTACTATTTCTATTGTTATTTTTATTATTCATACTTATTGAATTTCAAAGCAGCATGGAAAAGACATGAAAGTCAAGAACTGGGTTTTATTCACTAATTTTCATGATCAAAAATAAGGGGTTTCTCTGCTTCCTTAGTCCTACTACTTATATCTGCCAGTAGCAGCTCACTGTATTTCTCTATTTTATAAATGGAAATGAATCTTTTTCTGTTGTCTTTTTCTCAGTATTCCAGAATACAGCACAAGCTAATATAGAGAGACTCAAAATGCTTTATTTTTGCATATATAACTGGTTTTCCAACAAGGAAAAAGGTTAATTGGTAACTAGTTTTCCAGTTCCTCTCAATATTCCTGGCTGCAGCTTAGGAAAGCTGTAAAAGTAAGCCTGCACATAAGAATTTAACACAATCCCTTCTCAGCCTATAGATGGTAAAGACTAGCACTTAAGAGTTACAACATGATTTTTTTGGTCTAGTCTCCTTAAGAAGGCTACTTTTTCTGCTCTGAACATTTGAAAACACATTAAAATCAAATTGAAAACTGCCTTAACCCCCTGCAATCAAATAGTATAAGAATGTGAACATTTAACCAACACATCTGACTTTGCTGCCACTGAGTCTTCCAGGTGACAGGGGCTTCTGGGCCCCTGAGCCCTGTGTGTTCTCTGCTGATCCAGCATTTAACCTTCATGGTCAAAGGATGCTGTCCTGGCTCTCTGGCCTGTTCAGAAGAAACAAACAGCATTCTGACCATTCCTATTACATAAAAATGATTTCAAAATCACTGCTCTCCGTGTCCACCTATGCCTCCAAAGGGTTCAAGTATGGAAACAATGGCATCCATTAGAAAAAGATAAAGTGACGAAGAAAACAGTAACACAATGGCTGTGTGCTGTGGTTTTGCAAAAGAAGATAACCAAATATAATATGTTAAGTGTTTCTGCACAATATATTTCTTTCTGTTTTTATTTAGGAATTAATCCCCTGAGAAATTGAACATGCTCACATTTGCCAGCCGAATCTGGTTAATTACACAGGCTGAGATAAAGTCAAGGGCACTATGGACATGAGCAAACAGGTCATTAAATGCGGTGACTGGAGTGGAGGATCAGGATGGAGAGAAGGCACATTGACCAGTGTTTTACGGCCCTAATTTGTTTTGGAATGTCTTAGAAAGTGGCTAAAAGGGACGTCCATCTGAGTGTGACTGTAATTATTTGCTAGGACAGTATCATTCTGAACATTGAATAAATGCCAGATTTTAAATATTATTAGATGGCTTTCTGAAATCCTGGTGTTACGTGATGAGAAGAAAATCATAAACCTGGTAACTCTATTGATGCGAATGACCTGGGAGCGTCTTCCTAGCTTTACAATAAGAGGAGGGGCTTCTCCTCACCCTCTGTCTCAGTTTCAGTGCACCATCTGGTCTCTTTGGAAGAGGCTTCGATGCATGACATGAGCAAACAGACCCTGACTTTCTTCCTGAAGGCCACTTTTCACTCTTTTCAAACTAGTTTCTGTAATTCTGAAGCAAACCATCTGCATGGAGGCCTACAATGTGCATATAGTGTTCATATTTCATAACCCTGACTTTAATCAATTGCTAAACGTGTTACCTTTTATTTGAAGAAAAGTAGGACGCAAGTGTCTCTTTATTTATTCAAATAAAAGTTAATTAATGCAAAATTTCCAATAACGTATAAATTTCACCCTAAAATACAAGTCTCAATGGGGCTAACCACTTTCTCTCATTGTTTATCATGGCATATGCTAGTGCAGGATACTGACATTTTTTTCAGATTAGTCTTAACACAATCACTAAAATAATTTCATTTTTCTATCTCAAATGACAGATTCAGCAGGATTAACATTTTATGAGGGATACCTCCATAACCAAAATTGGATAGATTTTGGAGTTTTCACACTGACCTCAGGGAGCAATACTTTCCTTTTCCTATTTCTTATGAAGACCTAAGACATCTATACCTGATATTTCTTATGCTTCAATTACAAATTCAGCTGAGGAGACAACAGATGCTGAAAGTCTGAAGGAGTAACACTTTAAAACTCAGCAAATTATATCCTGTTTTAGTTCATTCAGGCTGCTTTAACAAAAATGCCATACCCCGGGTACTTATAAACAACAGAAATGTATGTCTCCCAGTCCTGGAAGCTAGGATTTTCAAGATCAAAGCACTACCACATGCAGCATCT
This sequence comes from Cheracebus regulus, assembly GCA_963574635.1. NCBI lineage: Eukaryota > Metazoa > Chordata > Mammalia > Primates > Pitheciidae > Cheracebus > Cheracebus regulus. The sequence continues at coordinate 6,289 of CAUYQU010026156.1, forward strand.
GTTGACGACCTAATTCTTGGTTCGTAGGTGGCTGTCGTTTCTCTGTGTCCTCATATGCTGCCAAGGACAAGGGATATCTGGGTCCCTTTTATAAGGACGCTAATCCCATTCCTGCTAGCAGAGCCCTCATGACCTCATGACATCCCACCAGCCCCACATCTTAATAGCATCACCTTGGGAGTTAGGTTTCCACATACGAATTGTAGGAGGACACAAACATTCAGTTTATAGCATATGCCTAAGCAATTAAGGAGCAAAAAAAGAGAGAGAGAGAGAGAGAGACTATGGGCATCTCCTAGATGGAAAACTGAAATTCAGAAAGTGTAAGTAACTCTGTCAGGTGCACCTGTGAGAAATGCTGGAGCCCCCTTTCTATTATACTCTGGAGAAACCATTTAAGGTTCCTTTATGTGTGATTGTCAGCATAGCAGCTCTAAACTTTAGACATTCTTATCAGCTAATTTAAAAATGCAACACAATTCGATCTGGTCAGTTTTGTTCTACCTAAAATAATCCTTCATTAAAATACTGTTTTAATTTACGGTTGCAATGTGAAAGAAAAATAGAAAGCTTACATAATACGTGTAATATGGACTGTCACCTATCACCCCTAACTGTAAATACGTGCTACAGATGTTTTCTTGTCTGAGTTGCAGCCCTGGACTGTATTTATGTCTGTCCATTCTGAAAAGCTGTACTTCTAGGCTAGCACAGAAACAGTAATCAGAAGGGGTGACTAACGTATTTCTTACCTTTGTTTTTCTGGATAAACTCAGAATTTAATGTCATCATCAAGTTCATTCAGAACCCCAGGAGCTACCTTTTTTTCTCTTTTAAGACAAAGTTTCTCTCTTGTTGCCCAGGCTGGAGAGTAGTGCCGGCACGATCTCAGCTCACTCCAGCCTCAACCTCCCGAGTAGCTGGGATTACAGGCGCCCGCCACCATGCCCAGCTAATTTTTGTATTTTTAGTAGAGATGGGGTTTCGCCTTCTAGGCCAGGCTGGTCTCGAACTCCTGACCTCAGGTGATCTGCCTGCCCAGGCCTCCCACAGTGCTGGGATTACAGACATGAGCCACCGTGCCGGGCCTCCAGGAGCTACTCTTTATAGTCTTTTATCTCCTCTGTCTTGTTTCTCCTGTGGTTCTGTTTTGGGACTTCCACATTTTAATCAGGATGTATACTTTACTTTTAGAAGGCTTGCTGCTGATGTAATTTATTACTGTCTTTACCTCCATTTTTAATAAATAAAGCTCTTTAAAAATGTTTTACTCTCTTCTCAGGAGTTTAATACTACTTGCTCCAAATCCTAGGCTTTTTCTCTTTTGTTCATTTTGGACTTTTGTCTAAAGACTTCTATTAGTAGATAAATATTGCCTTCAAACAAATAAAAATATTTGGACACAGTTTTACACTGATCGGTTTTAATGAACCAAAGCAAATTTTGCAAGGGTGTGCAGTCATAGATTTCCAATGAGACTTTTAAAGTCAGTTTTAAAATCTGCACTTTAGAAAAAAATCAACTGTCATCTGTATAGAAGCAAAATGGACAAGATTTGAAGATTAATTTCTTGTGCCATGCCAATGTAACACTGTCCCATTGCCAACTCCACAATGATGTTTAGCTTTACTAAACTTCCTGCTGCAAAACTGATCTTCAAGCCAAGTTAAACTAGTTTCCTTCAGAGAAACAGTTACTAGGGACAAATGACTTTAAACAATAAGATGGATCCACCCTTCAAGGTGACATGTATTCACCTTAGCTCCAAAGCCAATTAAGAAAACCAAAGGATCATTTTTTTGAATTATCCTAAACCATTCCACAATTATTAGTTTTATCTCATGGAAAATGTTTCAGATCTCAAGTCCCTTAAAATCTAGTGTGGTTGTTAACAAAACCAAGGAGATAAAAGGCAGTCTGCCTGCAGAATCTGCTGAACAATGTGTCAACCTTAGGGATATAGTTAAGAACTGGAATGGATCTGGACAATTCCTTTGGTCCCAGAGAAATTCCTAAAGCACACTGTACTCTGAAGCAATTTTCCAGGCACTCTTCTTTACAAGTTCTGCATTGCTTCAGGGTCCTGACTTCTAAGGTTTATTTTAAGATCTTCTAAAAAGGGATTCAAAATCGGAGGGTGAAGGGTGCGACAAGGGAAAGAATACTAGGCTTAATACCTGGATGGTGAAATAGTCTATACAACAAACCTTCTTGACGCCTATGTAACAAGCCTGCATATGTACCCCTGAACTTGAAAGTTGAAAAAAGAAAATCACAAGTCAGTTGACCACAGGAAATCATTTCAGCCTAAACTCCACCTGGAGTATGAAAATGGGTCCCAAATACAGATAATAATTAAATGGTCCATGCTTGGTTATGGTAATACAAACACATTGGAGAACACTGTTAATTAGAAAAATGTGAACTAAGATGTTCTGGAGATGTAGGATTCTAAGAAGAATCGGGGAATTTTGTTATCCTTTCCCCCACACCTAGGCAGAGCATTGTGTTTGGCATTAACTACAGTAGAGCTTTTAATACAGTTGAGTATTTAAAATATTTTGGAACCAACTAAAGGCAACAAGCCTATCCTCAAATCTCTCGTTTTGGATGCTGTGTGACTGTGGTGGCTGTCTTTAGAGTGTTTGTGGAATGTGCATCTATTTAATGCCTTTTGTTTTCAAGTGGTAGCTTTAGCGGGCTCCAGACACGAGAGGATAAATCCCATTCAACACTATTATAAAGTTTACTTCAGTAAAATTCCTCTGATTCATAATACATAAAAATGCACTTCTAATTTATCTCATGTCATAAGCCATTAATTTTTTTTTTAAATGTGACTGGTCAACAAATACATTTTTAAATAAAATGCTATGTGATGTTTAGACTGGGCTACAAAGCTAATATAAAACAAAGGTTGACACTTAAGGTACTAATGTATTAAAAGTTTGTATTAATTAATTTCAGAATCTAATACTTGAAATTCTTGTAGTTTTAAAGTTAAAAAGTAACCAGTTGGTTCATTTTCATAACTTCTGTATGTTGTTAATCATTACTCAGAAATCATTTTTCAGACCTATTAGTACTTTTCTGCAAACGTATATGATCTTTCTTTCCAATGAATGAAAAATTAATCTGAATATATTATAGTTTCTCATTTGATACTGACTTTTAAAAAGCCACCTTTATGAGCTGTACAATACTTCATATAACTAGAACATGTAAATCTTAATGATCATCTTTATGCAAATTATCAGAACAATTATACTTTTATGCTCCTCAATAATTATTTGTATTTCAACATCAGTGGTTCTTCTGCTTTCTTCTTTTATGGATGTATGACTAGAAGGAAAAAAGAATTCCTAGTTGCATAATGGTCAAAACCACTAGTGGCAATCTTCTTGGAAATAAAGATACTCATCACACTCCTCCCATGTACTAACTTCAAGCAATATCACCCTATAGGCTCTTAGGGCTTCTCAAACTGTGTGCATTTAAAGGGAAACACATGGAAAATATTTTACTTTTCATTCACTCAACAAATATTCTCTGACTGCCCACAATGTGCCTGGCACCTGCATTTAAAGAGGAGAAAATGCCATCTTGGAACGTGCCTGAAAGCAGCTCCAATTCCAGCTGCACAAGAAACTGTGCAAAGGATCCCACCATGCATGCTTCTGCTCACTGAACATCGCTGTTTTCTTCCTAAAAACAAAATGTGCCCGGCTGCAGAAGAATCGCTTGAACCTGGGAGGCAGAGGTTGCCATTTAGCCGAGATCATGCCTCTGCACTCCAGCCTGGGTAACAGAGCAAGACTCCATCTCAAAAAAAAAAAAAAAATGCATGCACTCCTCCCCAAAAGACACTAACTCAATGTCTCATCCAGTCATGACTCCAAGATTCTGGGCAATGCAACGTTGTCCCTACAGCCAATCCAGATGTAGCTCTTGATGAGCCAGTGCACACTTGTGGAATGAGATAGGATAAACAGTTTCAGAGCCTCCTTGCTAGGTGAAATGAAATCTATTATTTGATTAGGTAGTAATTTTGCATTCTGGGAGGGCGTCACCAGTCTGCTGTTACCTGAAACCCATGATGTCATTTTCTGGGAGTTTTCTAATTTTCTATCATCTGCCTTAACTCTGAAGCAAGCATGGGAGTATATACCTTCTTAAGAAGCTAAGAACCTTCCTCAGATGTTTTCTGCCCTAGAATCTCAAGAATGACTTATAAGCTCCAGCAGCCATGGACTTTCAGAGAAGTTTTGGATTTCTTTGGCAGTATAACTCTTTAGAACTTTGCAGTTTTGTGATCTATTTGATTTTACTTGGTTCTATAGGCCAGTAGTTACACCCACAGTTTTGATTTTTTTTTTTTTCTAGAAATACCTCTCTTCAATCCTAAGCCTCCTGCTGTTTCTCTGTCAGACTTTATGCCTTCAGCTTTTGGTGGGGAACCACCCCTTTGCTCTCTTTTCCCTGAACCATTTCTCTATTAAGCAAGTACACTGGGCTTCACCTCTGGGTGCTAGACCTTTACTCTGAGATGCTTTCAACCATTCACACATTTTAAGAAAGGGCATGTAGCTCAAAGGCTTATCATTTTTATTTTATTGGTATTGACTTGGAGTTGAGAAGCAGTTGCCTTTTCAACCTTGAAAAGCTCCAAGTTTTAAATATACTCTATCTCCTTTTGATCCTGTGTGCAAACTCACCAATTCTTTCTCTTAATACCCTGCCAAATACAGCCTGTGGCAACTAACATGTGCGGATAAATTTGCTAATATCTGTCTTCCCACTGCTTTTCCAAGGGTGGATATTTTCTAACCCATTTCCCCAAGTTACTATGGGTGCTGTTTTAATCAAACGTTTCACTACTGGATAACATGGATCAGCCTCTATGCAATGCCCACTTCCTTTCCCTTCCTAACTGAGCACCAAGACAGGGACATATATGTTAAGTTCTCTGTGATGGCATCGCCTTTCTCAGCTGTCTTCTATTCTTATCTTTTTAAAAGTTAGGAAATGTTAGGCATGCAGCTATAACAAACAATCCCAAAATCTCAGTGCCTTAATCCAGCAAAACTTTTTTTTCTCAGTTACACACAGTGAGTCTCCAGAATGGTTCTGTTAATCACTGACATCAGAAATTCAGACTAAACATTTTCTATTTGCTATTATATTGGCCCGTTGATGGTGTTTTCCACATAACGGGACTCAAAAAAAAATGTTGATTGAATGGAATGGATGATGTGAGATGAAGGAATGGAATGAGTTAGATGACAGAAGTCAAAATTGACCCCAAGATTTGTTACGTGGATTGTGCCCACCGACAAGCCTGGGTCACCTTTGGCAAAAGTTGCCTGCAAGCTGCCATTAGCAGGGATTTACAGGCTGTATACTCAGCATCAGACCACCCAAGGAGGCTTTCCTCTGCAACAATGAGGAAATAGCTTCTTTTTTTAGGAAATCAGTATGCCCATCTGCAGGCTTCACCTCTGTCACTGGGAGCCACCAGGGACACTGTGCTTCCAGAAGGATCTCCCACCCCAGACTCCCTTTAGTTCTCACTCTTGTCCACAGAGCATCAGCACAGGGCTGTGAGAATCAATCTCAATGTGCCCTTCATCTCTGTCCATGTCAGCTACATACTCTTTCTCCCTGGTCTTTCATCGCGAGGATCTCATCTCTTGGGCTTTATGATGGGCTTTCCAACTCCTTCTCACACCCCTGTGCACATCCTGATGATCTTTTTATGCTACTAGAACTCATCATCAAACAAAATTCTTGATCTCACTTCCCCCTTCAGCTATTGTGCCAGGTATTTCTTCTTGACTTAAAAAAAATTACAAAGTAACTTCTAGATTGAGTTATCTATATTTAACTATCTGTATTGACTCCAATTTCTGTTTCTCTTCTCTCCAGTTTTCTCTTGCACCTATTCAAGCTGTCTTTTGTCTTCCTACAAAGACAGTAAGAGAAACCTAACAAAAACTTTCCTTATTAAGGGAGCTAATGCTACCTTAAGAAAAAGGTAACAAAAACTTGTTAACAGAACTTTCCTTATTAACGTAGCTAATGCTCTCCAGGATGAAAAAATCTTAAAATCAATTTTTGGACCTCATTTGACTTGAGCTTTGCTAGCATTAAAAAGTTGGCTATTCTCTTCTCCTTGAAACACTTTTTGTTCTTGGCTTTCAGTATATTGCACTTTTTTTCTGGTTTCTTCTTCCTTAAATGCCTGCTATCGAACTGTGGGAGTATACCAGGTCTTAGCCCTTAAATGTCTTCTTTTTTTCTACCTGCTGAAGACTTCTTGGTGATCTCATTTAGTTCCATGACTTTAAATGAAATCAATATGCCGTTGACTCCCACATTTATAAGTCAGAACTAAATTTCTCTCCTGAATTCCAGGCTCATATAGCAAACTGCCTATTCATCCATCCACTCCAATAACTAATAAGCATCTAAGAATTATTTCTAAAACTGATATCTAGTATTTTCCTCTAAGTCTGCTTTTCTCATAGGCTTCATTGTCTCACTGCATGATAAATCCATTTTCCAGTTGTACAGGCTAGAAATCTTGCATTCATCTTTAATTTCTCTTTCCCTCATACCCTGATTGCAAATTTTGTAGGGTTTCCTGACTATATCCTAAATGTGAATGATTCTCATCGACACCATTCCCCACTCCACTGCTATATTGAACCCAGTTACCATTCCTCTTTTCTTGTTATCCATTTCCACCGCTTCTCCTTGACCCTTTTACTTCTTTTTTAGCAACAACTTTATTTTTATATTTTACTCAATGCCTCTTAATAAGTGTTCATTTTAGTCTATTCTTCCCTACATACCTTGTACTTTATTTTTCATTCCTAGGTTTATTTTGTCTTTTTCCACTTCTTTTTCTAATTCATGCCACTCTTTCATTTTTCCTACCGTTTTTGTTCATTTCTGTTCTTAGTTTATGAATTTCTGATTCAAGTTTATATTTTATACCCTCAATGATTGAACACATTCAACTATCTTTGGAGGGTACTCACACTTTTCTTCTGCTTCATGTTTTTCTAGGGGATTGAGGTGGGGTAGGTGGTGATTTTCCTTAATTTATTTGAATTTGTGTGAATTTTCCCGTTGAATTTTTGCAGTAGTTCTCTATGGACTTCCATTTTCTTTGCTGATTTTTATAATATCAGGATGATGTGTAAGAGTCCTAGTTTATTGTTTGGCTGAATTTGACCATTCCACAATGTACGTGATTCAAAGCATCATGTTGTACATGATAAACACATAAAATTTATATCTCAATCTTAATAATATCTGAACAAAAAAGGTTAAAATACAGCATCTGACTACTGAGTAATTAACAGTTTGTAATTAAAAGTCTTTTGTCAATGAAAAAAAGTCCTATTTTAATACCGCTCTTTTCTGTCATTTTATAAAGGCCCAGGGAGTATGGTAGGGTTTTGTTTGCATGCCTCTAGTGATAGGGATTGTCAGTTCCCTGATATTGTGGCACCGTTTTACTTAGAGGATCCTAAATCTTCTACTTTTTCTTCTTTTCTTTCTACCACCCCAGTTGCTAAAGGGTGTTTCTTCCTTCCTGTTTTTTTTTTTTCCTTGAAACTTTTATTTTAGATTCAGGGGAGTGCATGTGCAGGGTTGTTGCATGGGTAAATTGCAGATTATTTTGTCACTCAGATAATGAGCAAAGTATGTGACAGAAAATTTTTTGACCTCTCTCTCCTCCCGCCCTCCACCCTCAAGTAGGCCCTGGCATCTGTTGTGTCCTTGTCAGTGTCCATGGGCACTTCATGTTTCGCTCCCACTTCAAAGTGAGAACATGCAGTTTTTGGTTCTCTGTTTCTGCATTAATTCTAGTAGGATATTAGCCTCCAGCTGCATCCATGCTGCTACAAAGGATATTATTTTGTCCTTTTCAATGACTACACAGTATTCCATGATGCAAGCTATGCAACTGCAAGACTTGCCCCCTCTAAACCCAATGTGTTTTTTAAATCACAGGCCTGGCCTTTTATATAACACCTGTCCTTTATACTACATGTCCTTTGAAATCTTCCTTATAGATCATGTGACCTACACCATACATTTTCAGTGCTGTCAGGTTACTGGTAGATCTAATCTTTCTGGTGGTTGCTCCAACTCTCCCTCACACCCCTTCCTGCACCTTCCCTCTGACCCTCCTGCTCTTTTGGCAGGTCAGCATTCTCTGCCTTGAGAGTTTTCTTTCCCCTCCATGTTAATAATCAGGAAAAGCTATTTAATTTATTCAGCTTCAAGCAGATTTAATCACACTGTATTCCTTATATATATTTCTAATTGTTTTCATAGATCACATCCTATTAAATTAATTTGTGTGCTTGAAAGCTTTCCTATTAGAAAGGAATAAAATATTTGGCCTTTGTATTTGTTTTGGTTTTTATTACTAACATAACAAATTGCCACACACAGCAACTGAAAGCACCACAAATTTATTATCTTATGGTTCTGAAGGACAGAAGTCCAGCACTGGTCTTCCTCAGAAGAAAATCAAGTTGTTATCACGATGACAAAAATCAAGAAAATCGAGGTAACAGCTTGATTTTCTTCTTTTGTTATCAATTTGATTTTTTCAACTTTATTTATTGTTATCAACTTAATTAACTTGATTTTCCTTCCTTTCAGGAGGCTCTGGGATAAATACACTTTCAGACTCGTGGGGATCATTTGGCCAAATTCAGTTTCATGTTCATTGGGGACTAACTTCAAAATGTTTTTGTAACAAATTTGGCTACATATAACAGTTTCAGAGCTCTGTATGATTTCAGATTTCAGGTTTAGATACCCACATTGTTGGCTATGTTTTCATATTCCTGCACACAGCTCTTCCTGTCTGTTTCTGTCTCAGCTGCCAGCCACCTCAGGAGTTTCACAGAAAGGAATTGCTTTCTGTGTCTTAGGAAAGCATAACTAAGATAAAGGGTCTTGATACACCTCTTCCTCAAAAAGTTGTCTGCTTGATTATTGTATTCTTGAGAAGCCTAAAACCTGTGCATCAAATTTTCTATTGGCATCTATTAATAATTCTACCCCAATGCTGGCTTTCCATCACAGAAATGCACTCATTCTCAAGGTGAGCTTTTGAATTAGATTCAAGTTGTTGCAAAGGATCTTTTTTAAGCTTGTACTTTTTAAAAAATATCCAGTTCCCATCTCTGCACCCCACCCCTCACCACACCATTCTTTTCAGATCATTTGCTGGTGTCAATTTCTGTTCTCTCTTGTTTTCTCTGAATTGTTGTAAGCCCTTGAGTCATTTACTAACCTCCATATTAAGAATTTTGCAATGAATTTTTGTCAGGCAAAAGAGCAACACATTTGATTGTTCCATCAATTGCTGCTATTTGTCATTTGTAACTTCGGAAAATAGGTAGGGGCAATTTTCTCTTTGGCCATGTTTGAAAGCCTAATCTCACTCCTTCAATTCTGCTAAAATAAGCAGCAGAATAAGGTTTTCTATATTGAGTCCAGAAAATTGATATATCAACCTGCTGTTAAATCAAGGAAAACAAGTTGATTATCCGCATAAAAGATACATTTAGGTGGTAACTCATTTCCTTGGCTCTAAGTTGACCTTTTCTAAGATTCCACTGTCATGTCTATATAGAAAATAAAAATTTAATCAAGTGCTGATCAGAAATAAAATTAAGAGTTTATTCAGAACTTTCAGGTTGCATGCATAGCCCTAATAAGGTTAAAAGAAAAAATAGCTAATAAGAACCTTTTTTGAATAGATGATATTTTATCATGACCTAAGTTCAGTAGAGAACCATGTCAGATATTGCTGTTTCTCTTTCTAATCAAAAGAGCTATTTTATCTAGATAAGTAAGAGTTATAAACTCCACTTAAATGGAGACAATGGAGACCTCAAAATATCCTCCAAGATGCTACTCACCAAATTCTTTGCATTTGGCTGTAGAATTTGTTTTGAATTTCTGGGAATCAACTGCAAAATATATATACTTACTTGTTCTACATTTATGTGCTAGTTTCCATATCCAGACGTTGTTCTAGGATAAAGGGTGACCAGATCAAGTGTGTTTCTTGCACTCTAGTTTCTTAAAGTTGACTGGGAAAGACAGAAGAATCGCTCACTGATACGTAGGGGCTATGATAAAATTATGTACAGTGTTATGAAAATGTAGAGGAAAGATGTCTCATCTAAACATAGGTCTGAAGAGCTAAACTATGGAGGCCATATTTGAACCACATTTTTAAGGACTATTAGGTATCAGTGAACTTTGTGGAAGGGAGCAAATGAGGGGCGCTCCACAGAAAGGAAATAATTGCACTTCCTACTTAGAAAACTAATTGTTCCCCCGTCTCTACACTGGTCAATTCTGCGAATCTGACTTCAAAAGAAACAGCTTGCTCCTGTAGGCTAACCAAAGATATGTGCTTTTGATCTTTGCCGAAGCAAGTGTTTATATTTTTTTTTTTTTTTTTTTTTTTTTTTGAGACTGAGTTTTGCTCTTGTTGCCCAGGCTGGAGTGCAATGGCTCGATCTCGGCTCACCGCAACCTCTGCCTCCTGGATTTAAGCAATTCTCCTGCCTCAGCCTCCCAAGTAGCTGGGATTACAGGCATGTGCCACCACATCTGGCTAATTTTGTATTTTTAGTAGAGACAGGATTTCTCCATGTTGCTCAGGCTGGTCTCAAACTCCCAACCTCAGATGATCTGCCTGTCTTAGCCTCACAAAGTGTTGGGATTAAAGGTGTGAGCCACCATGCCTGGCCATGTTTAGGTTTTAACTGGTTTCTTGTCTTCCTACTATTTAAAATAAAAAAGGGGGAAAAACTAAAGTCCATAAAACATCAGCAAGGCCAGTTAAGTAGAAGCTCACGCCACATCACGCCAGTTTTCAAGAATGATGAAAGCATCATCAAAATGTCTTATAATTTAATAGTTCTATAAATTTTAAATGACAGTAGAGGAGAGTGTTATATTCTCTAAACAATAGCCTGTAAGGGAAACATTTTTCTTCACTTTACAGCAAAGCATGTATTTAAGACATTAAGAAATATGAAAACCACCTTTATCATCAAATCATAGCAAATTGGCACAGAAGATAAGAATTAGATAGAATTAAGAATTTCTGCTTATGCTGAAGACAAAACAAGATTATTTTACCTACGCTTTTCAAAGATTAATAAAAGCTAACTACAGGGAGAAGTAGATACAATGATTTATTATTTTCACACAAAAAAGTCCTACCTGCATTGTATATAAAGTAACATGAAACTGATGCTGTGCTATTTTTAATTCTGCGGTGTAATTGTTGGCTGATAGCATATTTTCCATATATATATATATATATATATATATATGGAAAGTATATGTATGTATATATGTATATATATATATATGGAATGTATATATATGTGTGTGTGTGTATATATATATGGAAAGTATATATATGTATATATATACATATGGAAAGTATGTATATGTATATATATACACACACACACACATATATATTCATGATGAAAACTTTTTCACTCTTTTCAAATATAACTCATTTTGGATCATTTAACTTTAATGTCATTATCTTAAGGACTACATTTAGTGAAAGCAATAAAGCTTGAATCTAATTATTTAGTCAATAGGCATTTATTAAAAGTCTTCTATGTAAAGACCTCTTTTCTTACCCCTTTGAATCAGAATTTAAAATAGCACGGCATCAGTCCCGTGTCACTGCATTGTAAGATGCCATACTTCCCCCAGAATTCCGTGAAGGAGAGATGGAGAGACACTGAAACACTGGGAGGAGCCACCATCTTTGACTAAATTGGTTTTGTACTCCCATCATTTGCCCTCCAATCAATAAAACCATTCATCACATAATTCATCATTTAATTTAATCTCTAGTCTCCATTTGTCTTATTATTCCCAAATGCCTTCCAATTTTCCTTCTGGAAATTACCAAATTTCTTCATTTTACTAATCCTCTACATAATGAAAACATTATTTGTGTTTCTAGTCCAGAGGAAAAAAATTATTTACTCAATTAAAAATTTGAACATAGCTGCAGGCTATCTGAAAAAGGCATTTTAATGAAAAAGCACTTCATGAAGAGAAAAATAGAAAACTTCATAGAGCACTTTAATGTCTTTATTCTCCCATAAAGAAAGTTATTTACATATTATATGTAGACTAAAAAGTTTGAAAGATAAAGCAAATGACAAAAGGCATTGAATCTATGGGAAAATAAACATTTTAAAATGCAGTGGTAAAATGCAGGTGAGTGGCGCACCTGTAATCCCAGCTGCTCGGGAGGCTGAGGCCGAGACTGTGGGTTCTGAACCCGCCTACCCAACCCACTAGACCCACATATTGCATTCATATTGATTCTCAGTTCTGTAAAAAAATATAAAAATGAAAAGTGAAAGATAATTCAGAGAAAAACACTAATTAGAAAAAAATTAACACTCAGTACAAGATTCAAAGACCTCAAGCCAGGTGCAGGGGCTCACCTGTAATCCCAGCACTTTGGGAGGCCAAGGCGGATACATCACTAAGGTCAAGAGTTCAAGACCAGCCTGGCTAACATGGTGAAACCCCATTTCTACTAAAAATAGAAAAAATTAGCCAGGCACCGTGGTGCACGCCTGTAATCCCAGCTATTTGGGAAGCTGAGGCAGGAGAATCACTTGAAGCCACGAGGCAGAGGTTGCAGTGAGCCGAGATGGCGCCATTGTTCTCCAGCTTGGGCAACGAGAGCAAAACTCTGTCTCAAAAAAAAAAAAAAAAAATTAATACATAGAGCTTGCCTAAGAAAGAATAACTAAAAATCATAGTTGGAATATTTGAAAGGTGGTGACTATCAAAAATAACTTTATAAAACCAAAGCTTTGCCTAAAATCAAAGAAATTCAGCTTATCTGCAACAAAACCGATCAAGTATACAGACTACAAAGGTTAATTCTTTTGAGGTGAAGTTTTAGGACTGATCTAATTGAGCCAAACGCTAGAAAACTGTGAAAAGAATGAACTGATACTGTTTCTCACATTTTTCTGCATGAACTCAGAGCTATCCCCTGCTGTTACAGGATGTCACTCTTGCTGCCCTGCAAATGTCTTTCCCTCTGCCCCAGGCATCTTTCTCACTCCTCACAGACTCCTCCAACACACACTCATATACTCACAAACATATGGGTACACATGCACACTCATGCACTCATCAAAACTGCTGTGTGCACACAAACTCACACAGTATAAACTCACACACACTCACACATACTGATATACATGCACACGCGCTCACGAACACACATCATCATTTTCTCCCTGCTTGCCCTTATACCTTTCACTCTGCTAAGCCTTTGTCATAGTTCCTCTGTCTCTCTTAGCAAGGCTAACAGGCTACCAGATCACCACGTACCAAACCCACCTGCCCATCCCACCAAATTCTATGATTATTGACAGCAGAAAGGGTGTGTTTTTCGTATAACCTCCTAGCACTGTGCCTGGCATATAGAGAGTTCACAATAAATATTTGTTAAAGGAATGAGCCCTGAATTGTAAGAATCTTTCTTCTCTCTCTCTGTCTCTTTGAAATAGTTTACAGTTCAGTCTTTTGTGTGACACTATGTACTCTGCTTTTACCATGCTTGCTATTTCTATTCTTATATGCTACCACACTACTAAAATGCTGAAGCACTGGCTGCAAAAGACATCTTTACGTGCTAGTAGGAGCCCACGAATACCTCTCATTGCTGTGATGAGAGACTTCTTTGTTCCAGCACTTACTGCATTTAGTTCTACTTGAAAGGGTCCACTCTAGTTTCATAGAAGCCTTTTACTATATGATTGCTTTGTCTCATTAAACCCTAGGACAAAAGACTTAATACAGTGAAGGAGTGAATCATATTTCTTAAATATCTGGGCATGCACTGACTTACTGCTTAAGGAAAACATTGGCACCAAGGTGCTTGGTTCTTATTTTTACCCCCAAGTAACACATTAGATATTTTCATCTTCATGTGTAGAGAACTGGAAATACTACTATGTAAAATAATGCAGAAAAGATATTAATTGTATGTGATTTTACATTATTTTTAAATTGTGGAGTCCTGTGAAAATTTTAAAACATTAAAAATTTAAAAGAAAAACAGTAATCATAGTGTCCCCCTGAGAGAGATTTCAAGCATTTCTTGATACATAGCATGTAAACTGGTTTAACCTGTAAGAGTTTGGTTGATTGTTAGAAAATCTTTAGCATGTAAATTGGTTTAACCTGTAAGAGTTTGGTTGATTGTTAGAAAATCTTTTATACATTTATAAATACTTATATATCTAATAAAAGTGTTTTCAATATATGCTATTGTTGCTCCTATAAAATTTTTCTATGAAGTCTGGCATTTGCTTCCTAGAAGAAAAAATGTTTTGTTTGGGGTTTTTGGGTTTGTTTTTAGTAAGTGTCGCCTCAGCAAATGGTACATTTATTATGTTGGTGGCCTCGTGACTGGGAAAGGATTATTTTCTGGATTCCTAAGGAAACACCTGAGCAGCTAATCCCAGACCTCCGACCACCCACGTGGGAGCCAGGTCCTCCTGAAAATCTCCCTGATCCTTGACATAGTTTGATGGTGTGACTTACTTACACCAGTGAGGGGATGGTCCCTGATACATGCAAACTCTATTTTCATAAATAAAATGCCTTTCATGATGGGAACTTTGGAACTATTATTTTTATTAGAATAGGATCCCATGGGGAACTGCATATTCTTTTTTCTTTACTTTTAAAAGTATGCACAGTCTTGAAAAAACTAAAAATAAATGACAAATTTGTCTTCATATCTCATTGATGAAATTTATTTTTGCTGCAGAGGTAGCGTGACTAAGCTCAGAAAGAAAACATTACCTAAATTTGATGATGTTGACCATTGAGGAGAGCCCAGAATTGGTAGTCAGATCCCTGAAGTCAAGAAAACCTGTCACAGATAACTTTTTATGAGGAGTTTAAAATGCCAAGGCAAAGGGTTAGGTGTCATCCACAGAGAGCAACAAGAGATCTACAGGAAATCCACGTTAAACTGCTCTAGTGCAGATTTCTGCTACATGGAAAAGTCAGAAACTTCTCTGGGCAGATGTCAATGGAAAGTTCTTATCCAATTTCTGTACAGTGATATTGGAGCTTGGCCTAAAATATTAAACCTCAGACCCTTTTTCAAATTTCTGCATGCTATAATAGCTGGAAGACTCAGTTGATTTCCAGTTCTGTTTTGGTGCTGACCAATGATTTGAGACACAGGTATGACCCTATCCCTTGGCTACCTCACTCACACAGGGCTTACACCGAAGTCAAATTCATTTACGTTTATCAAAACCTGTGAAAGATTTAGATATGACAGTATTTTGTGTCCGTGTAACACATTCTAATGTTTTAACCAAGGGGAAAATGTGATTATAAAGAAATTTGGAGTTAATCATAGTTAAAAAAAAAAAAAGCAGTGATCTAATCAATCTCTTAGGTAATTAGAATTTTCCAAAGAGAAGAGATTAAGATTCTACCCCAATTTTTAAAAAAAGTAAGAATAGCCTAATTTGTATTGTTTCCAGAGAAAATGATCACATTCTAGAGCTAATTTATGATCCATTTCAATTTAGAATGACTTTGGGATCAGATCTTCAACTCATAAAAATCTAAGTAACTTTCAGGAAAACGTTCATTTGTTTAACCTGACATTTCTTCAACTATTCACTTAGATATTTTATTTCATATTTACTTATTTAACTTTTACATTGATATAAAATCAAATGTATTTATCATGTAAAGCATGATGTTTTGAAGTATATATATATACATATATATAGTGGGATAACTAAACCTGGCTAATTTATTCTTTTAAATAATTTTCCACCCAAAATAAAATCAATCTAAACTTTGCTGTATAGGAAACAAATATTCCCAGACTATTATCTGTAAATAAGGTAAAGTACTACAAATAAAATAAACCCCTTAAAAATATAGTCTCAAGCAGTGGGAGGTAATCGTTGGGACTTTTTTCACTTCCTAAATATAGTTTTTTGTGGTTTTTTAAAGGTGGGTTCTTAACTCTTGCCAATTACCTGGAAAAATGATTCAGGGAATATTCTTCTTCCAACATTCCTAGGGAGCATTGCTTGACTGGTGATGTTGTGGTTACTTTCAGAGCTGGAGGCTGAGGAGTGGTGCAAGCACCTCTGCATGGAGTGCCTGGGGACCAGGCTCAATGACATCAGCCTTGGGGAGCCCGACCTTCTGGCGGCCGGAGTGCAACGGGAACAGAATGGTAGGTGTGAGACTGCCTTCCATCACTTCAGAATACCCTTGTAGCTGTAGCACTTTGAAACAGGAAATGATCTCAGAAATGTTTCAGACCAACCATGTTTTTAAATCAAAGAGGTGGAGTACAGTGGTGTACACCTGTAATCCCTGCACTTTGGGAGGCCAAGGGGGACCCATCACTTGAGGCCAGGAGTTCGAGACCAACCTGGGCAACATGGTACAACCTCACCTCTACTAAAAATACAAAAATTAGCTGGGTGTGGTGGCCCACACCTGTAGTCACATCTTCTCAGGAGGCTGAAGCATGAGAATTGCTTGAACCCAGGAGGTGGAGGTTGCAGTGCGTTGAGATCATGCCACTGCACTCTAGTCTGGACAACAGAGCAAGACCCTGTCACAGAAATATATAAAATAAACTGAACAGTTCAGGTTATTAAGGAACTTTCCCACGATGGTGCAGCAACTGGAGAAGATGCTAAGGTACAACTCAGGTCTCCTGGCTTCTTGTCTGTGACATTGCCTTTTACCCTAACAAATAACTAATAGGTTAGCTCATTATACAGAAGGCTTTTGAATGCCTGGCACCACTCCGGTTTCTTCTTTGAGAGTTGTTAAAGATTTAGAGTCTATATTAACAGATTTGGCTTCTCAGTTAATCAGTAGCTTTTACGGCATTTGGCTAATAATACAAAGAGAAAACTAAGGTGAAGAAAATCTCAGGGTTTCACAAAACCGAGGTTTATGTTTCTAACGGTGTTTGCTTACTACACCGTTCTCTAGTTTATCATGCATTTCTAATGTCTCATAACAATTTATGCTGCATGTTCTTGATTAGCAACTCTAAATAACATAATTGGAATAATATTATTCAGGCTGTCAATATTCATTGATTGTGAGCCCATTGTAAAAAATATTATCACCACCACCAGATGACCAGATAGTGTAAAAATATAATCTTTTCATTGTTGCTAAGTTTTGATGGTCAGTGTTTTGAAAAGTTGAAGGAAGTTGAAGAAACTTGACACTATTTTTTAAGAAGAAATTCTGGGCCTGGCGCGGTGGCTCACACCTGAAATCCCAGCACTTTGGGAGGCAGTGGCAGGCGGATTGCTTGAGCTCAATTCAAGACCAGCTTGGGCAACATGGGGAAACCCTATCTCTACAAAAAATACAAAAATTAGCGGAACTACATGTGTCTGTAGTTCCAGCTACTCAGGAGGCTTAGGTGGGAGGATCGCTTGAGTCTGGGAGGCGGAGGTTGCCGTGAGCCAAGACTGGGCCACTGTAGTCCAGCCTCAGTGTCAGAGTGAGACCATGTCTCAAAAAAAGATGAAAGAAATTCTGGAATTGTCTGTGACTCATAAACAAGACAGCCTAGGTAAAAGAACACATGATAGCATGTGATTATAATCACATCATTACTACCAACACTGTTAACAGCCATTCATAGCTCATAGCCTATTGTAGTACTATTTTTTTATATGTTGCTAAAATGAAAAACTTTTCTTCTAATGAATCATAAGCATATGTAAGTACCAAACATTGCTTCCATGTGAATTTTTAGAAAGTCACAAAAGCCCTTCTGTAGCTGTTTATCTAGCTTCAGGTTTATATTCCAGTTCCTCTCCCACACTCTCTCAAATTTCCATCTCTGATTTGTTTTCTGAGAGCAGTGCTTAGCACAGAGGGTCCATAATCATGCTGTTTCAAATGTATGCTCTTCATTCACAGTTTAAGAAAAGGAAAACCTCTTACTGATAAAAATCTGTCAAGTGCTACATAAAGAAAATATGAAAAAGTGAATAAATTAAGCTTATGAATAGAAATACTATGTGTCTCTTGTAGTGTGGACTGTATGATTTTTACTTTGAAGATTTGGAATTATGTATGGTTTCCATCCAAATGTATAATGTACTTCTTTATCATAATTTTATTTCTACTTTGATAATAATGTCAAAGTAATTTGTCTAGAACATAAAGTTTTTAACATAGATTTTTTTTAGAATAGGACAGACACAGAATAAAATGCCAAGGCTACATAAAAAGCAGGTTTCTTTAAAACACACATCAAAATAAGAGAAAAAATAATTCCTGTATATACTTTACAGCAGGCCTGAAATTATATCACCAATGCTATAAATGCTCTTGGATTAATTTTGTTTAATAATCCTAACTTCAAACAAAAGGATATATGTGATTTAAAAATATAGTTAACAAATCTATGAGTAATTATTTAGCTAGGAAAGGTAATATTGGGTTTATTTAAATGGCCCACAAAGATACATGATATCCTATAAGGAAATTAGCAATTTTAGCACACATGCTGGGTGACAGACATATTCTCACTAAGACTCATCAATACTTATGCATTAAAAGGAAAATTTTAATGCTAAAATGGGAGAATTTCCATTCCCTGGGAATCTCCTTCCCCTTGGAGGAAGTTCCTTATTTTACTGCCAAGGCCGTGGATACAGCCATTGGTCAGGGTTCGTGAAGTCTGCGTCCCCTCTCTTTAAGGAACTTCCATAAACTTTGATGATAATACCTTTTTTCTGTTCCTCTTGGTCCATTCAGAGATGGCTAGAACTTTTTAAAACTGGCATTAACAGTTTAGGAGAATAATAAAAGGAATAAACATTGAGAGAATATCAAGATTTCAGACTCTACTCTTGCTAGCTCAATAATCTAGTGTGTATACCCAGAGAGAACTGTACACACACAGATTGGCACAATTTCATGGATATATCCCCCAATTCTCTCACTTTCTCATCAATAGGCTTCTCCCATACTTATGATAATTCCAATTTAGGATGCTCTAACAATTACCAGTAGGCTATAAAACCTCATAGTAAAGACTAAGATATCTCATCCGTCAACTTGGACCCTGTCCCCGAGGCCTTGGAGTCAGTACCGATTTACTAGACAATATACTCGCTTGTTTTACTTAAAAGTTTAGGGAAAGCATTTTAGATAACTAAAGTCTTTAAAAATAACATTGACTTTTAAACCTGTCATTTCACTGACTCTCAATCACTCTTCCAGACTCTTCAAGCATAACACCTTTTAAAATAAACAAAATCTATCATTAGAATGAATAGGCAACCTATACAATGGGAGAAAATTTTTGCAATCTGTCCAACTGACAAAGGGCTAATATCAAGAATCTACAAAGAACTTAAACAAATTTATAAAAAAAAAAAAAGCCCATTCAAAAGTGGGCAAAAGATATTAACAGACCCTTCTCAAAAGACGACATTTATGTGGCCAACAAACATGAAAAAAAGCTCATCATCACTGGTCATTAGAGAAATGCAAATCAAAACCACAGTGAGATATCATCTCACACCAGTTAGATTGGCAATCATTAAAAAGTCAGGACACAACAGATGCTGGAGAGGATGTGGAGAAATAGGAACACTCTTACACTGTTGGTGGGAGTGTAAATTAGTTCAAACATTGTGGAAGACAGTATGGCGATTCCTCAAGGATCTAAAACCAGAAATACCATTTGACCCAGCAGTCTCATTACTGGCTACATAGTCAAAGGATTATAAATCATTCTTTTATAAAGACACATGCACACGTATGTTTATTGCAGCACTGCTCACAATAGCAAAGACTTGAAACCAACACAAATGCCCATCAATGACAGACTGGATCAAGAAAATGTGGCACATATACACCATGGAATACTATGCAGCTGTTAAAAAAAGATGAGCTCATGTCCTTTGCAGGGACATAGATGAATCTGGAAACCATCATTCTCAGCAAACTAATACAGGAACAGAAAACCAAACACTACATGTTCTCACTCATAAGTGAGAGTTGAACAATGAGAACATATGGACACAGGGAGGGGAACATCTCACATGGCCCGTCGGAGGGTGGGGGTCTAGGGGAGGGCTAGCATTAGGAGAAATACCTAATGTAGATGATGGGTTGATGGGTGCAGCAAACCACCATGGCACATGTATACCTATGTAACAAACCTGCACATTCTGCACATGTATCCCAGAACTTCAAGTATAATAAAAAAAAAAATACAATACAGTGAAAACTTCTATGTAGAATATAAGAAAATTTTATTAAAGAACCTGAGACATGAATAAATGTATAGGGGTATTAGGTTTATAAAAAACTAAATAAAATAAAAGCATTAACTTCCTAATACATGGTTGAATTCACTAATATATACAGATTGAAGCTATCATGATAATTATTTGATAAAAGATTATTCAATCTTTTATCAAGACATTTTATTATTAAATTATATAACATATTCATCAGAAACATGATTTTATTATTTTGCCAGTAATATGCTTAGATTCAGTTTGAACTTTTTTTCCTAAGACATAATATACGTATTTGTGCATAATTGATGTAATTACATTAATGTGGTTTATGGTGATCTTGCAGTATTCTATCATTAAATAAAGTTATACCACTTAGTCTTTATCACAGCATTTTTGTGACATTCAAAATTGCTACTTCTCTTCTTGTGTTTCCCTGCCTCTTCGCTTAGCCTGGTTTTATTTACTCTGAGACTAGCTAAGAAGAGGCATTCATGCAAATAATTTTTAAAGGTGAAAGATAATGTGTGCTGCTGAGATAAAAGTGGTTATTGATTAAATCCTTTGCTATAATCATCTTTATCTACTGCTGTCAGCTGTTTTCACATCGACTCAGAATCCCACATGGAATGGGGAAAGTTACATGAACCCAAGTTCACATGCACACGTGCACGCGCGTGCACATACACACACACAAATAGAGGAAAATGTGTTCTGACATCAGGTGACACTGCCACAGAAAAGTGCATACTTGGTAGACATTTCAAAGTTTAAATTCTTAAACTTTCCAGGATCTCCAGGTCTTTCATTAATATTTAAGATAGCCTATATGGACCATAAAAAAATATCAATCTAGGTGTTATGGTTATTTATAAAGGATTCACAACACATAATAGAAATTGTGGAAAACAAATGTTGCTTATTCTTCATGAATAGCAAAAGTGAACAGCGTAACCAAGAAGCAACTCAGTTGTAGGAATTAACTGCAATTGCAGTTGGAAGTGGACACAAAGGATAGGTGCTATTGATGCAAGAGATCTCCATCTGGAACAACAAGAAGAAATGGAACCTAAGACTTTGCCGTCTGGTTTATTCAGAGTCAGACTGATGGGTTTGCCTTTCTCCGGGACCCAGTGGCTCTGCTTATGAGTGGCCTAGGATCAGCATACATTTCTTCTTTTAGCCTAAAAACATGTGTAACTTTTCTCAGAACCAAAGCAATACACTAGTAAGTATTGTTTCTAAAGTATTATCTGGGGTGCCATGGTAAACATGCTTCCTGCGTTCAACTCAGACATCCCTGAGTGTCATTCATTCATTCCTGACCCATCAAACAATGAGGACCTATGATATGTAAGAACTAAACAATAAACATAAAATGGAACAAAGTATGGTTACTTTTTAGAAACTTACAAAGTAGTAAAGGAGACAAACATAAAGTGTATAAATTAATGTTTTGTAAAATAATGTGTTACCAGACAACAAAAATCTCAGTAGCACAGACCTATAAGCAGATCTTCATTGTTCAGGCACAGGTAAAAAGGCTAAAGTTGGGCTGAGTTAGACTGGATTTTGCTGAGATTGGCTCCAGGCTGCCAATAGACGATGCCAGTGTCCATTTCATCTGTCTCTCAACCTCCTTACACTTGCAGCTTCCCAAAGCACACTCTCAAAACAGAAGCTAACAGTAATGCATGACAGAATGCCCAGATTTGCAACCCAATTTAAGCCTTTGCATATTTCATGTCCACTAATGTTCCATTGGCCAAAGCAAGTCCTATGACCAAGCCCAAAGTCAAGAAGCACAGTACACCACATCTGTAAGGCCACAATAGGAGTTAGAATGTACGACCTCTATACAGGGAGAGGAAGTGAAAAACTGATATAAAAAATGATACTATCTACCATCTCAGGTATAATAAAATATATGCCGAAATAAAAACAAAAGGAAAGTACTGTGGTAGAGGTGTGGATTAATTCTAATCAAAGCAGCCTGCCCTTTTCTTTTCATAGTTATTTTTTATTCCTCTAAATTAGCTTTCTCAATCAGGCAAGTCTGAAACTCTTGATGTCCATCAGTGATTAAAGCCACTGTTAGTAGGACTTTACTCTTGTAGAAAATAACCAATGACAAAACAATGGCAAAAGTAATAATAAGCCTCTATTTTGAGAATTTCCCCCCAGTATCTTGATGATCTGGGATGAACCATATTCACTTGAATACATTCTTTATAAACAAATGAAGAGTTTCCCAGGGTAATAACGTTGTCTATGGGATGACACTGAGCAAAACCAAAACCAACTTTTGCATGGGAAGGGGAAAAAAAACAATTATACCCATGTCTGAATTTCTAAAATGCCACTCACATGCTCTAGCCTTGCCCAAAGTGAGTTCCTGGAAATACTACTACTACTGCTGCTACAACGACGACGACAACGACGACCACCACCACCACCTGCTCTCTGAAGTGAGGGAATCAATCAGGTGAACTTAATACTATATGGCAATTGTGTCCCTTACAGAAAGATGAGTTGAAATCAACCCTCCATAACTTAGAATGTGACTTTATTTGGAAATAGTTTCTTTGTAAAGGCAGTCAAGTTAAAATGAAGAATTAGAGTGGGCCGTAATCTAATGACATCCAATATGTCACTATAAAAAGGGGAAGTTTGGACTCAGAGACCGATACGGATAAGTGAGATGAGGTGAAGATGCATAAGAAGATGGCCATGTGACAGGAATGATGACGCGTCCACAAACCAGGGAACATCACGCATAGCACACAAACACCAGAAGCTGGAAAAAGCAAGAAACGATTCTTCTGCTGAGCAGCCAGAGAGGATGGCCCTGCCGACACCCTGATTTCAGACTTCTAGCCCCCAGAACCGTGAGATTACATATTTCTGTTATTTTAAGCCAACCAAGTGTTGGCACTTTTTTATGGTAGCCCTCAGAAACAAATACCAGCCTTGTGTGATGGTCACAACATACATTAGTAAAGCTGTTGAGAAGTCCTATAACAAATCTGTTTAACTTTGTACAGTCCAACATTTCCCAAAGTCACTTGACCTAGGTGCCTCCTTCTGCAGATAACATGCATTCATATACTGTGAGACTTGTGTTCCATGAAACATATATTTGCAAATGCTGATATAACCAACAGATGTTATTATCTACAGTGCTGAAAGGCAATGATCATGGGAGCAGCCTCTCTAGAAGAAATAAGATGACACTAATGGATGCAATACAAAGTCTTGCATGTACCATAGCAATGTTGCCTGCCATTGTGTTGCACTGTTTTACTTTATTTGATTTATATAGACACCACATATAATTTTGAAAAATACAAATTATAACCACCACTTTTCTCACTTGGTCTTCAGTACACACTACACTAGAAAAAGGTCAATGCTATGTATATTTCTCCCTACACTTTGCCATAGACACTTCAGGGAAGCAAAAGATGTTCTGTAGTGCTTCTCTTCTGACAATGTCAGATCTAAATGATCCATTTGTCTCTGTCTAACTATGCTGATATAAAGGAGATGTATGCATGAAGAAGTATCTTGAAGCACCAAAGGACCTATCCTGCTCTTTTGCTCTGGGGATATCCCTTCCATACAGTAAGAATGAAGATGCAGATTTTGAAAGCATTCATAGCTACGTCAGGGGAAAAGCTTTTGGGGGAGAATACTAAACTCAGAATTATTGCTACAAGGTATGTGCAAGATGAAAAGAATGGCTTGGGAAAGAAGAGTTTTATGGAAAATAAGAAATAGATCCCTTCCTTGCCTTTCCTCTTTCCATGGGAGGTCAAGTGGGTAGTGACACGTGCTTATATCACCTTGTATAAATTGGAGGTTTCTTCAAAGAAGACTAGAGTGTGATTTTCCCTGTGTTTAATGAAAGGCATAGGACAAGTAGCAATCAATGTTATTGGAAGCCAGAGAGATAAAAGAAAGTAGAGCCTCACTTGTCTCAAAATTGATTGTGGCATGAAGAGGGTGCTCCACTTTTCCTTAGGTGCAGACTGGACCCCAGATACTATCTGGGAGCAGAAACTGACATGGCACAGGGAAGCAGAGAGAAAACTTTATTGGGATACAGGCGCATGCAAACAAGATAAGACGACCCCTTTTCCTCTGCCAACTCCTACGACAACATCGGTTCTGCTAGCTTTCAATTCAGCCCACAGGAAAAGGCAGGAGTGCTCAGGAATTGAACTTTGAACAACAACGACGACAAAACTGGGTTAAATCAGTCCTCATTTGACAGAAAATGAATACAATTTAACACAAAAACAAAATATAATCTTTATAAAGTCAATATATTATATTGGGATTTCATTTTTTGGTATGCATAAGTTTTCATGATCCATTTTTTTTTCTGCTGTACTAAAACAAAATATTGTATGAAGCTGGAAAACCAAATACGTAGCCCGTCAAAAAAAGAGTTGACAAAGTTACTCTATCCTCAAGTTCTGTTCTACTTTTTACATGCTATGAAGCCTTGGTCTGATTAGTGAAATTCTCTTAATCTCTGCTTCCTACTTTGCATTGAGGATAATGACAGTCCTTCTCTCAGAGAATTGTTGTGAGGACTAAATAAGATATGACTTGGAAAGCAGGCAGCACAATGCCTGGCAGGAAAGTCAGTTTTCTCTGGATGAGTGTGAACATCTCTGTCGCATTCACACCAGGTGCGTGTTAAACAAGGGAATTCTGGGCTCACCCACACCTACAAAGTAAACATCAGGAGGCGGAGGCCAGACATCTCCATTTTAACAATTCCAGTGGTGCTCGTATATACACTAAAGCTTGCAAATAGGGGAAATGTACCGTCAATTATAATTAGCTTAAAAAAAAATCTACCATTGATTTTAGGAATTTGCCTATTGCTTGAAAAGTTTCAAAAGTACTGAAAAAGTGTTGTGATAGTATCTTTGCATTATCATTTTGATATCTCTTTATAGTATGGTGGCATCCTTTGTATTCATTCCTTTTGGCCACGTGTGGGTTCTTTTCTTAGTTGGCATCACTAGATATTTGTCTACGTGTTAAACCTCTTTTCTGTATTTTGTGGGCTGAATTCTGTTTCACGCAAAATGTAGGTGTTGAAGTCCTAACCTCTGGTACCTCAAAATATGACGGTACTTGTAAATAGTATCTTTAAGGAGATAATTAAGGTATAAGGAGAGTATATAGGTGAGCCCTAATCCAATATGTCTAGTGTCTTTATAAGAGGAGGAAATTCGAACACAGATACAGAGGGAAAACCATATAAAGATACAGGAAGAAAATGATCAAGTACAAGCTCAAGAGAGAGACCTCAGAAAAAAAACCCCAACTCTGCTGGCACCTTGATCTTGGACTTCCAGCCTCCAGAACGGTGAGAAAATAATCTGTTCTTTAAGCTACCCAGTCAGTGGTACTTTGTTATAACAGCTCTTGCAAACTTTGTATATTTTTTATTTTATTGATTTTTGCTCTCATTCACTATTACTAATCATTCAGTTGCTCTATAGTTTTGGGCTTAATTGCTGGTTATTTTTCAAATTTCTTAAGATACATATTTCAATAACTAATTTGTAGCCTTTCACTTTAACATATTTCATAAAGTTCCACATTTTTCTTTGAGCACAGATTAAGACCCTCACATCTTCAGAACATCTTCAGAAAAGTTTCCGATATATAGAATTCTCACAGTCAGGAAAACAAACCATAGATGTAATTTTTGATAAATCTGTCAATAGAAACTTACAATGACTCACTCTATATGCATTTTGAATATTTATTGGTAAGGAATTTCTGGAAAGCAATTTGGCAGTGTGTGATACCTATAGGAGTTTATAGTACTTGCTCCAGTGATTCAGATTTTAGTACTCAATGTAAGTTAATAATCAAAGATATTTAAAATTATCTAAAATTTATATAAAAGGAATATAGTAAACTCTATGAACCAATATAAAAGGACTGAATTATTCAGCAAATTGAACTAAAAATTGGCTATTTTATTGCAGCTTAGTTTATATTAGATGAGAATTGACTTAATTTTAATATTCATTAAACAGACAATTTAAATAAATTATAGCATAATTATATAGTGTAATATTATACATTCCTTAAAAATTTCAGACCCTTAAAATATTTAATAGTTTCTGAAAATCCTTATAAGTGCAATATATAAGGTTAAATACTTTCAGTGTAATAATAATTGTGTGTGAATATGTTTGTATATTAAGGTACAGTATAACAGAAATCTTGGCAAAGTATAAGAGTTAATTTTTTAATTTTTAAAAATAATTTTCTGTATTTGCTGCATTGACATGGTTTACTTGGAAATGCAGATAAAATCCATGCAATAGTCAGTTCTTATAAAGCAGAAAGGAAATTTCTGGGAAATTTTAAAAAGACGCTGTGGATTTTTTTTTTTCAAGGACTGATGATTGTTCAGGAAATGCAAGTGTTTTCGATTCACAGTGGTCTTGGACACTGAGCAGATGGCATCTGGCAGCTAAATCTATTGCTATTTCCACATTATACTAAAATCAATTTTGATGAATTTTACTTCTGTGGTGGAGATGGGGTCACAATTTCTGAAGAGTTCTACAAATTTTGACAAGCATAAATTATGCTTTGTTTATTGGTGGTTTCATTGCATGATATATATCTTGGGATGGGTCTAAATGTGCAAACATCTGCTTTCTCAGTGTGGCTCAGCTTCTAAAGCTGCTAGAATTGAAGAGTGACCATTGTAATAATCATCTATTACAGAAATTTTGGAGATAAGAATATAAAGAACAGAATGATCTTGAAAGTTCTCATCTTCTGTGTAATATCTGGCTCTATTTAGTTAGTTCCTTTAGCATTTCATGTAACTATTAAGAAAAAGAACAAAGCAGATTGTTTAAACAATAGAATGAACCTAGATTCCAAATTGACATGAATATCAGTAATAAACTCCAAGAATTAGGTCGGTTTTTCTAATACTAGATTCTTGAGGACTTAAGATTAACACTTAATATTAGACCACTGTCTCTGGTCTTTGCCTAAATAACATTTAGTAGTTTTATATTCTTACGAAAATTTCATGTTTTCATTGGTATGAAAGGAGTGTTAAAGAATACAGAATTGGGCCAGGCACGGTGGCTCACATCTGTAATCCCAGCACTTTGGGAGGCCAAGGCAGGAGGATCATCTAAGGCCAGGAGTTCAAGACCAGCCTGGCTAATGTGGTGAAACCCCGTCTCTACTAAAAATTCAAAAATTAGCTGGGCGTGGTGGCAGGCACCTGTAATTCCAGCTACTCAGGAGGCTGAGGAAGGAGATTTACTTGAACCCAGGAGGCAGAGGTTGCAGTGAGCCAATATCTTGCCATTGTACTCTAGTCTGGGCAACAAGAGCAAAATTCCAGCTCAAAAAAAAAAAAAAAAACAAATAGGAGAATACAGAATTGAACTTCCTATTATCTCTGTACTGTAGCCACAGAACTATGGATAATGGATGAAAACAACCAGGAAATGTTAAGAGAGATGTGAAGGGAATTCTTTCAAAGTCTTTTATAGGAGAAGAGCAGAAGGGAGGGGCATTTACCCCTCTCAAGCCCCATGAAAGAGGAAGGCCAAGACAACTAACTACTCTACTCATAGAATTTTGGTTGGTTGTCTGGAGGGGAGACTGGCTTCTCCCCTCACCCATGCTGGTAGAACGGTAGAGTCAGGTAGTGCTGCCCTCAGCTGGTACCCGAGCAGTCTGCAAGAGAGCTTGGGGAAGAACCCGAGTTTGGGGAAGTAGTGGTTTCAGCTTTCACCATGGTGAACCTGAGGTCAGGATGCAAGATGGATCTGAGGCTGTTTGTGATATCTAAACAAGGCGAATGGGTCAGCAACTGGACAAGATACACTGCCACATTTGGTGGGACCAAGTGCACATCTTGAGTCATCTTGAAAAGACCCACACCAGGAAAACTCTTGCCTGTGAGAAGGAGCTCCAGCTGAAAGAAGATAAAGATAGAATGCAGAAAATAGGAGCTAAGGCTAGTGCACCTCCCCTGCAGGGAGCAAGGGAGACATCTAAGGTGTTGGGACAGATCTTAGGAACATATGATATACCCCAAAGAGAGAGGTAGCATTTGAATACAGCTTGTTATTAAGAATTCAAAAATAAAGAACTTTCAATAGTAACAACTATTAAGGAATTTACCCCCTTTTCTTTTCATCATTCTTACCCTGGAGAAGTCAAAAGAAAAAGAAAAAGGAGTGGGGAGAATCGCCAGGGAAAGGTGATGGAACAAGCAGGAAAGAGCATATTGTATCTTTCTCATTCTCATTGCTGGATTCTCAGTAATGGACTTAACCTGAAAGAAGAGGAGAAACTGCCACTTATTTTGAGACTTTAAAATTTCTGAATTACACCAGTCAACTAATCTGACGCATGAAGATGACAATATCCTTATGGGTGATAGTGAATTAAGCACTAATCTCTGCCTAAGATACCGCCAGGGGCAAGAAGGGAAAATTTCATAGTTGTATGAGAGCAAGAGTGGAAGAAAAACCATTTTCCTAGATTGCACCCTACTAAAGTTGGGTATTTTAATGAATTAGCTACAGTAACAGATTTAACTTAAATAATGTCTTCCATAAATATTGGGTTTTTTATCATGTGATATTTTGAAACAAATTTGAGGACTCTTGCCATCAAAGAATCTCAGTTAAATCTTTAAAGTTATTTTGACCCATTCATTGTATATAGAAGTGATTCTTAACTTTATGGAATCACTCGTTAATAGAAACAATGAAGTGGAATTCTCCTATGTAGGGTTAACATCTGCTGTTTATGCTCACAGACAGGCCCAGGCCGTCCAAGTTTTGGCTGTGAATAATTATATATACTTATGGGAAAAACAATAGATGGGTATAAAGTACAGCAGAATGGGGAAAAAAAAGTAATTATCCAATACTTATAGCTACTGTGAATCATTATATAACCAGTTTACATCTACTTTATACATTTATGTAAATATTCGTTTTATTTAAGTTACTTAATAATACCTAGATATTTTAATTACTGAATTTTAACAAATATTTAAGCCTCAAGAGATACAGGTTCAGTTTTGCACAAGGAATTGTTTACAGCCTAAATCATTATGTCACCAACGATCTTTTAAAGAATTCCTTTTGTACAATTTCTTCTTTTGAGCTATTTTTGGCTTTTAAGAGGAAGAGAAGGTAAAAGAATAGTATAAGAAGTTCACACTCACTTAGCTGAAGATAATTGTTAGATTTAACTCCTCTCTCTGTGGAAAACCTAATGAGTTAATATTTATGAATCTCTTGATTTCTGAAATATTTATGTCTAATACTTCATTCCATGTTCCATTGTTTTCTTTCGACCTATGATTTCTGAAGTAGTGGAAGAAATGGAATACAGTGGATAAAAGTGTTCAGTAACAAGCTAACAACGGAAACTTCTTTGAAAATAAACAATGTATTGGCCTCCAGTGGACATTTTTCAAATTCATTCTAATGAAGTAACATACACAAGTGCATTTTATGTCTATGCAGTCACAATCCACTGAATGTTCACCATGTGTTAGATGCCCAGTTATTTAATATATACATTCCAAAAGACTCTCTCGATAGATAGAGTCTTACTTAGTATAAGGGCAGTTTACCTGAACAGATACGTCTGTTTTCCTGTATGGTTGTCCATTAAACATAGTTTTCCATCTGTATTCTTACATGAGGGAAATTATCAAGGGGTTGAAGGACTTGTCACCTGTTTGTTTTCTGTGCCCTCATTTCTACTCACTGGCTGGTGTGCTACTTCTTGTCAGAACCCCTCGTCTCTGATCCTTTGCTTCTCAAGGCACCTGCAAGCTCCACTTATCTCCACCTGCCAGTCTCAGACTCACAGCTAGACTTGGATTTGTTCCTGCATAAAACAGACCTATTTAAAAACTCACTGGCCGACAGGGAAGATTTCGGTTCTTCCTGGCACTGATGACCCGTTCAATCCCCTCATGCTCCACCTGGAGCCTCGCTGCCCCTTTTCCCTGAGTGCAGCCACCCTGTCTTGCCAGCCCGGGATCTATTCAATTCGTCTAAGCCTGGTTTTGCAGTCCCATCTAGACTCTTGTAGTTGTAGCCTTACCCCTGTATCTCAGGCCTTCTTTGGGCATGGTCTGTTCCTTTGGACCTCATCATTCAGCCCTAGTGAAAAAAATGCCCTTGTAAACATAATTGCAGATTCAATACTAGTATCTTTGTTGGATGCAATATTTATATAATAAAATTATTTATATATTTTATTATAGTATAATTATATAATATTTACAATATTTAATATTTCACCTTTTTTGTTTTAACCATTTAAAATTAAATTGTACTTTCTTACATATTAGCTAATATGGGACTCTAAATTTTACCAACATGCAAATTCATGGGCAATGTGTTTTTAACTCTGTAGTTCTAAATATTTTGTGAATAAACACATTTTGATTTGTTATTAGAATTAGAATTACTAATTAGATTAGTAGAATATTTATGTTTTAGGATATTATCATTATTTAGACAATTAGTTTCCTTTTCAGTACTGTTGGGTATTGGGGGATAAGTTGTTCAGTTTTCTTTAATAATGTTTTATTGTTGTTGTCAATCATCTAAGAAAAATAGCTGGAATACACATATCTTGATAAATTGTAAACCATCTTTCATATGTCTCCTTTCTTTCTACGCTCCCATCTCTTCCTTCATTTCAATTCGCATCAGAACTCTTTCTTACCAAATCAGACATGAATCAGTTGAGATGGGATTAAGTTATTTAGGCAGATATTAGATAACACTCCTGAAAAAAAGAAGTGCTGGTTTGTTCTGCTGGTACCTGGCATCATTTTCCAAAGTCATTCCTCATGGCTTCTCTGATATTGCTACTTCTCTGCCAGTATTTTTAAAGTGAGTTTCACAAATCAGCAGTTCTCAAAGTGTGGTCCCAGAGCAGCAGTGTCAACATCTCTTGGGAATAGACAGAAAATGTAAATTATCTGGCTCCAACCCAGCCCTACTGTGCCAGAAATGATAACGTTGCAGGGGGCACAGCATTCTGTGTTTAAACAAGGCCTCCAGGTAATTCTGATGCACACTGAAGTCTGAAAACCATTACTATAGGAAATAAAAATCAAACGTGGGTTCTTAAATTTAAAAAGCAGCATAATTCAAGAGTGATTTAAAATGCCTGCTTGATAGAATTGTTTCACAAAAATAAACATTTTTAAAAAATCATTTTAATGGAGCCAATTTTAACCACTCCCTTTTGAAATGGTCTTTCTAGCAAAAAACCTTAACACATTTTTTCAGTAAAACAAAGTGTTCTATGCTATTAAGAGAACACAGTGATAATATTCATTGTCAAGGCAGAAAGCTTTCTTCCTCATTATAATGGAATTCAGTTAACTATACTGAGGTAAGATGATGTGCTGCCTTCATCTTTATGTGCCTAGTTTTGCTGGATTAAATTCATTCACTTTTTAATTGAATCTGAAATTCTTAGAAATTAGCCATTAGGAGAGAATAGATTTTGAATATTCGAAAATTAAAAATAATATATCTCAGTAAAATTTCTTTGGAAAGCTGCAAGACATAGCATCCAAAGGAAAATCGGAGAGTTCTATACCATAACAAAAAGGATTCACTTGAGTTGCTGGGTTAAAAACTATGTGAGGACAGGGAAAGCAGAAGGCAGGCAAAAGGGTAGGGGCACCACGGGTCCATTTCACCTGCTTATACTGACTAGAGATGGCCCTGGAAAAATTCCTTTAGGGCAAGTTATCCAATTACTTTTTTTTTTAATGGGCCTTGATGATAAACAGATAGAGACAGAGACCAAGATAGAGACAGAGCCCTATATCATGTGAATCTTATTAAATTCACCTGATTTTTTGCCGCTTTCTCCAGTATCCAGCGTGATGCTTGTACTCTCTCCCTGCTTATTTTTCCTAGGCTTTATCTGCTAACATTTGAGCACACAAACATTTCAATCAAAATGTAATGGTCCTTCTGGGTCCACTGTTATAGGTAATGTTTCACATACCATCCATTTGAAGGACACTCAGTGTCAAGGTCCTTTAAAATCTTATGTTTTTAACTATCAAACTATGGGCATGAATATCAAGGGTCAATACAGCCATAAGCAACAGTACTAGTTAATGATGTTTACTTTAATATTTTGGAATAAGTATTATTTATTGGCATTTTGGCAATGATGTTTCTGGTTGCTAATTCAGACTCTGGAATTGATGGAAAGGAAAGAATGTAAAGAAAAGTTTTAGTTTTCATTTTTATAACAAAATATTTTCTCTATGCACAACAGGTGCCACTGATATACGATTAATTCCAAATGTAAGAGCTGAATTTTATCAAAAGGTCCTTGACCAAAGAAAAGAAGATTGATGTTCAGCCTTGTCTGTATTCCTGTGTGAACTCTTTGGGTCCAAGTTTCATTTATAGTTTTATATTAGATCATGCCCCTTTGATTTACTACTAATCCCACTGGAGTGGGAATTATGGTGGAAATGTGAGCAATGTGTTTATGCTAAATGTTAATACTTGAGTTGGTTGCACATAAGAATTTTAAGCTACTGGGACTATGTATATAATTGGGCTTTTCATTGCAGATAATTAATGAGGCAGTGTTCTTTTTTCAGTTTTCAGCCATAGAATTGGTTGCAATTTGTCATTTCTTAGGCAATGAATGTGAAATCCATATGCATATTAGTTTCATGGGTCAATAATCTTAAAAATTGAATCATTCCATAAGATTTGTCCAAAATATCAAGACACATGAGTATAAATATTGCCTTTATGACTAGTAAACATTAAACTATCATGTTTATGTTAATTTGGAATCTGAATATTGGATTTTTGGCATTAGAGAATCCTTACTAAGTAAAATATCTGCCAGAGAAAAGAATCTTTCTATTATACAATTTCACCTCAGTACCAGCAAACATGTAGCATTTAAGATTATGACATTATGATGTATAATAGTACATTCCTAAACATATCAATCATTTTCCATCTGCAGCTGCACTATTTCATCTCTCAAAATAATTCAACAGCACTGACTTTAAAGAACTACTCACAATTAAATTCTAACCCACAGAAGTATATCTGCCAGTAATTCTGAAACTTATTGTTATCATGACTTTTTTGTAATTTTTCAGTTCTTGGATCTTGTAATTCGTCATGGCATAGATGTACTTCAGTCATACAGTTAACAAATATTTACTGGACACTTAATGTAAGGATATGATGCTAGGATAGGGATACTTTACAGCACATGTTGTAAGGCATACCAAGTTTTTTTACTTCCTGGAACTTACAAACTAATCTTATTTTTCAAAATAAAATCTGTTTAATGCATTTAAGTGGGAATCAAAGACAGCATAACTTTGCAATAGCCTTTAAGATACACAGACAGTTACAAAGTAAGGTTTGGAATGATTGTCTAACAATCATATTTTCAACCATAGGATACCCAGGAATAAAGAAAGTGAAGTATTTTTATTTTGCTTACCAAAGCAATGCCTTGAGTTCTGCGGAAGGCTGTAATGAATATCTGCAATTATCAGATGCTAAATTTGACCGTGACTACAATCTGTTTTGAGATACAAACTAAATTATTTTTTGCAGTGCTTAGTGAGTCAGTCTGAGTGTGCATTAAATACGTCACGTCAACAAAGGTAAAATCAAGTAAGATCTTGTCTAAGTAGAATAAATAAGATATTCCTCACTGGAATTGTATCTGTAATATCCACTTAGATAGTGTGAAGGAGGAGACCATAAGCAAAATCTGGGCAGAGACTCCACTTAACTTTTACCCTTATTTTTCCATTGTACAATCTAACTACTTAATCCTCACCAAATGCATGGAATGAAAAGTTGTTAGGTGAGTGAGTGAATGAATTAATGATTCAGAACACATTAATGAACTCCTTTTCTCATACAAATATGGAAAGATGCAGTGTTCTGCAATGTTTATCCATATCACCAAGGGACATGGTAATGTTTCCTGCAGTCTGTAGATAAACAAATTAATACAGTACGGCCATAGACAGTCGCACCTCTTTTTACTTAATTTTCTCCAATTTTCATTTCTCCACAGAGCGATTCAACGTGTATCTTATGCCTACACCAAATCTGGATATTTATGGTGAATGCACAATGCAGATCACTCATGAAAATATCTATCTCTGGGATATCCACAATGCCAAGGTCAAACTGGTGATGTGGCCTCTCAGCTCACTGAGGAGATATGGTCGGGACTCAACGTGGTTCACGTTTGAGTCAGGAAGGTAAGATTTACTACAGCAACCAAGTGTGGGAGGTGTGTAACAGAGTCCTGAAAGACAGCTCTATCCATCCTTGCCCTCCATGAGGACTGTTTTCATTCAGGGTGAAACTTACCAAATACATAATTTCTTCAGATCCTGTGATACAGTTCTGTTAATTTTTTGGCAGGTTAATTACCCCATTCAAAATAATCTTGGTCTCTTACACTAGCATCAAACTCAAACTGGTTTTGCAACTATTTTAATAATGTAATATCTTTTGCAAGATTATTACAGTACTCTATTTTTGGTGTGCCTGTGTGGAGTAGGATCTCCATAAAATTAAATGCAGCATGTCCTCACCCACCTTGTTTTTGTGAGTTTTTTAAATAAGCGAACAATATTTCTTAAAATTTTAAATAAAACTATTTAAATATTGCTTGTCGCAAATATGCTGCTTTCTTGGATACAGCATATATTTGGAATCCATAAGTGTCTGAAATGAACCCTTGCTTCACAATCATTCATAGACACGGATTTAGACGTAAACCACAACCAACCAAATCATTGTCTTTATGCAATGACCCCTTTGTGATTTTGTCACACATCCTAGATAAGACTTAGGTTTTGGGATTCTGTATAAGGAGATGTTTAATGCTTCCATCTTCACCCAGGGGACATGATCTATCACATTCTTAAAATGAATTCATAGTCTTATAAAGGTAATAATAGTGAGGTTTCACTACATTTGATATATTTTTAAGTTTATAACTTTCTTCTTATAAAACCACTAAATATTTACTCAAGGTCAGATTCTAATAATAACAATCTAAGGTAGGTCATATGTCTCTTAAAATTTTAAGGAGGGAAAAAAAAAAAAACCCTGAGCTGGAATTATTTTACCAGTCTGGAGCCCTTTGCAGTAAATAGTAAAGTCTCTACTACACTAATTTCTCTGAAAAGTATTAGGTCCTGTGTTTGCTTAGGAGTTATGAGCTTGTTCAGCCATTTCTGTCTACCTAGATATACTGAGAGTGTAATAGTGTAATCACATTCTGATAGCCATTGGGAAATACAAATTCTTACAAGAAAATGAATATTTTTAAGATATGATTACTATTTTTAAAATCTTGACTATGAAAAGGAGTTGACGTTTTTTAGGGATTCACTGACCTAAAATCTATGATACACATTTTAAAAACTGGCTTTAAAAGTTATGTATTCATCCATTTTCACACTACTGATACAGACATACCGAAGGCTGGGCAATTTACAAAAGAAAGAGGTTTAATGGATTTACAGTGCCATGTGGCTTAGGAAGCCTCTCAGTCACGGGGGAAGGGGAAAGACACGTCTCATATGGTGGCAGACAAGAGAATGAGAGCCAAGCGTAAGCTGTTTCCCCTTATAAAACTGTCAAATTATAAAGTGAAACTTATTAACTATCATCAGAACAGTATGGGGGAAACTGCCCCCATGATTCAATTATCTCCCACCGGGTCACTCCTACAACACAAGGGAAATGAGATTTGGGTGGGGACACAGCCAAACTATATCAGTTTAATATATATAAATGAATTGGATGTTGTTGTTGGGGTTTTGTTGATGTTTTGTTTTTGTTTTTGCATCACTTACCAGCACTACCTCCAGGATCCCCTCTCCTGGATCTTTCTGGTTATGCCTTTCTTCCTCTTTCTATGGAAAATAATTTAACTATTTTGTCTGTTCCATCATTTCAATAGACTTCCACTCAAAATTTTAAATAACAAGTCATTTTCTTTCATAAAGAACAATTATTCAGAATTTTCACTCCATTTTTACCTGCCCACATTAGTTTTTTTAAGATCTTTCTACTTGACAGAGGAATTTGGTATCTATGTTTTTCCCTCTGTTGTCTCCAAGTTTAAAGATTTGTCCTTTGGACACAGTTCATTTGTGTTTTTTTTCCTTCTCTGAATTTTGGGTGTTGTTTGCTCATAGGTGACTGAGAAATTGTCTATAATTTTATGCATCTATTTTGTAAATTCCAGATGATCTCATGATTATTAAAAGGAGTCAGTGGTGGGAGGTCTGTCCATACTTGATCTAGAGAAATAAAAGTAGAACATTGTGTTCCCTGGGTCTGGACTGATGGGGGTACTGGTGATGAGATTGGTGACAATTTACAGGGCAGATTGGCAGGTGAGGCATGGCCAGTCATCCTAGCAAACGTAAGCTCAAGGCCAACACTTTTTTTTTCTTTTTTTGAGACGGGGTTTTACCAAGTTGGCCAGGATGATTTCTATCTCCTGACCTCATGATCCACCTGCCTTGGCCTCCCAAAGTGCTGGGATTACAGGCGTGAGCCACCACGCCCAGCCAAGGCCAACACTTTCTAGGTTTTATTAGCTCATTGTCCAAAGCATATCATTTGGTATAAATTTTAGCCATTTATTTATACTACTATATGTACTGAAAATACAATTGGATATGTCAGAATACTTTTTTCACTGGCACACTTTTTCAAATGCATTGTTAAAGTCTACTGTAAACCTAAAATGTAGACATGAACAGTAGGAACAGATCTACATAATTTATTCTGGAGGAATATCCTTTAGTCACCCTCGTAATAATTATATGCCTAAGTCTTAAGGAGCACTCAGCCAGTGTGGAGTAGAAGAAAAACTCTCTGTGGTTATCGACCTCAGCACAGCATGGTGCCCGGGAGATGTACTCATAGTCTCAAACCAGCTCAGAGCAGTTGCTCTTTTACCATGAGGATCATAAGTTTGCATTTTAAAAGTAAAAAAAAAAAAAAAAAAAATTCCAATTTGCTGTGCAAGCAGATTTTGAAGAAAAATCACAAAAAATATCAGACCTTCAGAGCAAGTGATAAGATTCATGATTATGTAAAACTTTATCCGGTGAAAGACAAAACTCCTTAACTGCTGACGACATTTTCACTTCATATTACCTCATAAATATTGTAAGCAAAAATCAAGATGAATTCAACTGCCTGCATGACCAAAATTCAAGTGAGCCCCTGACCCTTGGTATGAATTACTGTTCAAAACATAAGCACTCATATTCAGCACGATGCTTACTAGTACAAAATTGGTGCTGAAAATATGTGTCTCACTAACTTTGATAATATTGCTTCCATTTGGAAACCTAGGAAAAATC
The DNA here is from genome assembly GCA_963574635.1 of Cheracebus regulus. NCBI lineage: Eukaryota > Metazoa > Chordata > Mammalia > Primates > Pitheciidae > Cheracebus > Cheracebus regulus. The sequence goes on from CAUYQU010026156.1 coordinate 44,182, forward strand.
TGGTTACCAATTTTTAACGATTAGAAACTTAAAATACTTAAATATTGCAATATAGTTATTATAAAAAGATGGTTAATAGACACAAATGTTGTATGTCATACAATTAAGAATTCTGTGATGTCAGAGGTAGGCTTAATTTATTCCTAAACCCGTGTTGGTCAGAGATACAAAGAGAAATAATCTTTTCTCTAATGCATAACCAAGTGGTTAAGAGGAAAGATAAAGCAGAGAGTTCTTAAATATGAAACAAAAGCATAAAAATATAATTAATTACATAATACATATTATGTTATGTAAGGTATAAGGTCTAAATTAGTAAAGGAATTTCTAAAACATTCTCACATATGGACTCAACTTTTCTGTACCAACCCAGTGTTTTCAATGTCCTTGGGGATTTATTTTTTTTTAATATATATATCATTTGATTTGCCATCAAGAGTGTTAGTGGTACACATTTCTTCATAAAAGAGTGTACAGCTGTGATGCTAAGATTTTCTTCTAAACTACCAATATCTGTCCTGAAAGTTTTTTATGCTTGTTGGTGCAATCTACCAAAAGGTATACACAGTAGGTTTTTAGACAAGAACTCGTGTTTCTCTTTCAAATGGTCCTGAAATATTTCTTGACTGAAACATTGAAGAGTTGCAATTAACTAAAATATAGTCAAACATGAGATGTGACCTACCAACATTGCATAGAGCTTCAATTAAAGTGAGGAAATCCTGAGCCTGTGCACACAGACAACAACAGCCATATCACTGCCTCCACCTGGCAGCCATATTTGGAGGCTGCTATTCCATAGATGATGTCGTAACAAAATATACCCCAATTTCAGAAATACTAAAATGTAAAAACATGTGCTTTTCTTGAATAAATGAATTAACCAAAGGAATGGCTCCATTGTTCAAATAAAGCCAGCTGGGGGTGGTGTCCTGGGATACAGAAACCTAGGAATGAAAGTGGTAACCCTTCACAAATCACAGGAGGAGATCAAACCAAAACTTTACATCTCTCTTGACTTTATATTCTTGATTCCAGAAATCATTCTTTATTTGATGACATGAAGTTTAGGAACTTTCCAAATGAGAATAAAAGAAGTCTAAAAGGTGACCAAAACTGTCATTGTGATTCCTACAGACCAATTAGTAAAAAGCAATTCACATTAGAGTATGTGTGGGCTCAATAGAAATGTATTGAACTTTAAAGTTAATTGAGCAAAAACTAAGATCAGAGTCTTCATTTCTCGATAAAAAGTTTCCTAAATCATTTAATTAATGCTCTTTCCTAGGCGAAAAAAATTCAGAACTGGTATTATCGTAGCAAGAGATTTACCAAATTAGACACATGGAAAGAAAAAGCATTAGGTTCCTAAAACACTTTGTTTTAGTGTTACTTCTTTGGGATTAAAGCAAGGGTTTATATAGACCTATGATATTTTTTAAACATTGAATACATCCCTGATACAATTTTTTTTCATGGAGGCCTTTGCTGCTCTACACCTTGTAACTAAAACTCAGTTAGATATGATTTAAATCTTTTTGTGGCACCAGAAACCCCATTTATTCTCTGGGCTACTATATTTCATTTATCGAACAACATGGTAAGAACTAGAGAAATAAAGATCGGTAACACATAGTTCCTGCCCTTAATGAGCACATAGGGTACTTGCCGAGATAGATCAACTAATGATTTCAATATAAGAACTGCAATAAAATATATCCCAGGAGGGTTATGTATTAGAAATATAGGTTAAGTTGTATCATTTTAAAAACAGTAATAATGTCAACCCCAAATCTCAATAGCTCAGTATAACTAAGGTTTATTTCTTACTCAAGTTATGTCTGATGCAGGCTTAGACAGATCACCAGGGCACCTGGATTTAGAAACCTAGGCTGCTGCAATCTTGTGATTCAGACATCTTCATGCTAACACACCTCATTGCCGTGCATAGCAGGGGAAGAAGCTGGGAACATTCTCCAACAACCATGCTATGGACTCAGTTGTTTCTCCCCAAAATTCATATGTTGAAGCCCTAACTCCCAAACTTCTTATATCTTTATGACAAAGGCAGAGATGATAGGTTCCTTACAGATGTAATTAAAGTTAAATGAGGTAATAAGGCTGGGGTCCTAATCTGATAGGATTAGTGGCTTTATAAGCAGGAGAAAGAAAACTCTCAGCCCCTCTTCTCTGCCATGAAGAGGAAAGACCATGTGGGCACACATCAAGAAAGTGACCATTTACAAGCCAGGAAGAGAGCCCTCCCCAGAACCTAACCATGCTGGCACCCTGATCTCGCACTCCAGCCTCCAAAGTGAGAAAATTAATTTCCTTTAATTCACCCATTCTGTGCCATGTTTTTCTTATGGCCGCCTGGACTGACTAATACGAAACATTTAGATACTTCCGTACAGTGTCAATGCATGTTATTTCTGTTAATAGCCCACCATCCAGAATGTGGCCTCCCACACCGCCCCGCGACCACACACACACACCCCATCTGCAAGGGGGCAAGTGGAGAAACAGGAATCTGGAATATTTGGTAAGCATTATTGTCTCTGCCAGAGTCGTATCTTCTGATGAGCAAAGATCCCTTTTCTCTCTTCTTCCTATACACTCAATTGTTCCTTAACGGAAACAACTGAAAAGCAATCCAGCCAGCCACTGATTGTGACTCAAAGTCCAGTGTCTGCAGCAATTTGTAGCAGCGTGTACATGAGGTCCAAATATGACTTCTTATAGTTACAAAAGAATGATCCAAAAAAGATCCTTTTTTTCCTCTACGCACCCTGGCCCAAGCAACAGTGGGTTATGGGAAGCCCATTCAAAGGAATGTTTGGGAGGCAGGCAGGCAACAGCCACTGGTCCTGGTAATTCTGAAATGCTGCTTGCCAGATATCCTCAAGGTCTTTATTCAGAGTTAACAAGGATGTGCAGCAGGACCCTCATTCTGCTCTTTTCCACTTGGTTGTGCCCTCTGCCCGCCAGGAGGATTTTCCTTTATCATTATCTTCCTTGTCCATATTTGAATTGGACATTGGGAAAATGTTCTTCAAGTGTTGCAAGTTTCTCAGCCCACATTTTACCCTGAGAAGTGGTAGTAGAGATCTGAAGGCTACTGAATCTTAAAAAGTTACAAACATTTTTTTATTTAGGGCTTTTTTTCCCTCTGTAAAACTTTGTCAAAATATTACTGGATTTCCTGTATATTTAGTTCCAGTTAATCACATGTTCCAAGGGCAGTACTCACTGTTTGGGGAAGTGTTTTTTTGAGGTTTTGTGTTTTTTTCCTCCAATCTGCTCCTCAAATTTGCTTTGTTTATTTCTTCCCCCAAAACTCAGTCTTTTGATTTATAAGGGGCTTTGACTTTGTCAGGTTTTTGTAGGAGCAGCACTCACGTAGTTCTTTGCCTTGGGTCATTTTTATCTAATTAACAGATTATAATAGACATCCTACCCTTGAGTTGCTTTTTACCTTGACACACCTTAAATGATGGGTTTTAGCAATAGGTGTAGAGATTACACTTAATCTCTTCTTTTCCTTGAGGCTGCTTTAACTTGCTTTTGTCCCTTAAAGACTATCGTCTCTGGTGTCTCAGAGTTCTCTTTTCCAATTTTACAAGGTTTTGAATTTTTAAAATGCCTTTCATTTTTGCTTGCAAATTCTCAGTTTCTAAGAAAGGCTCTTTCTTTTTAGTACCTTATCAGTCAACAAACACTGTTAACATTTTATCTAAATGCTTCCCCTAGATGTTGTTGGAGAAATAAAAACAAAATCTCCCAATGCAGAAATCTTCTCCATAAAGGTGATTTAAAAAACACACACACACATTCTTATTATTTCTGCTAAGAAATTGCAGACAGAAGGAGAATCCCAAACCCTTTGGTATAGCCCAGCAGGTACAACTCAATACATACAGATTCTCAAGATAAACAATTACTGGTCTCAAGCAAGAGCACTTGACAGCACCCTTTGTTGTACATGCCTTATCCTTGTAATTAGGGTAACCACTGGTGTTAGCTAATTGGCTTTATGTAGAAGAAAAACAAATTTCTTCTATCTTTATCACAAGAGACAATTTTGCGAGTTGGAGAGAGGTAGCACTTGAAGTTAGGCACCCTTGCTCTCACAGAAACTAGGAGATGAGGGAGCATCTCCCTTCAGGGTTACATGTCAAAGACACAGTTCAAGAGTCCTGAAGAAAGGCATTTTAGGGTCTTAAAGCTGATAAAAGACCTATCTGGTTTTCAAAAGAATTATTTACATTTCAAAGAGAGGAGAAAGTACTTGCAACCAAAAGTTTTCTAATGTAAATACCCTAAGAAACAGGAAGGATAATTGCCCATTTTCAACAGGGAGAGTAAAGCCTCTTATTTTTAAGTTTCACATTTGTCCATACAATCCAGAAGCTCTTAAGACATGAAATCCGCCTACCAAGTTATCACAAGTTCTACTAAGAGGTAAGAGTTTTACCAAATATCTCACTGCTAAGTATTATTTTCCCAGCTTCCTTACCACTTTGCTTTATCCCTAGCCCAGCCACTATTTCAGTGCCCCATATTTTAGGACTATTTCTTTATCACTGCACCACTATGAAGATCAAGAACAAAGTCTCAGTGGCTTATGCAACTGGAATTGATTTCTCACTCATGCTAGTCCCCTCTGATTCTGGGCAACTCTCCTAGGCAATCAGGACAACAATTACATCAAAAAATAGATGCTTTGGCTTTAGCAGGCAGCCCTTCTGTTCATAGCCCTTTGTCGGAAACTAGTTTTAAGGTTTCCAGACTGTGCTGGGTGCAGGGAACAAAGGGGAGCATGTGACATTTGGAGAACAGTCCTGTCTAGGCAAACAGGCACCAAATTGAATTTTAGGGACTCGAGAAAGGCTTCCTGAAGAAGACAGTTTGCACAGCAAATCATGAAAAATGAGTTGGACTTCTTCAAGGTAAAGTGTGAGGTTGGGGTGAGGATAGAGAGGTCAGGGTATTCTCCACCGATGCACAGACAGAGCATGGATGGTGGTTCTTAGCAGATTTTAGCTGCTGGAGATGAAAGAAGAAAGTGGGTGGAGAGTTTGTTAGAAAGTCAGATAAAGCTCCAAGCCAAGAGTGTTTTCTCTGTCATGTCAAAAAATGAATTGGACTTTATCTTAAGCAGCAAGGAGTTGTTTTTTAATGCAGGCAAGTACACATAGATTTAAATTATAGATATCTCTATCTGGTGACTTTGTGGAGGATATTTTAATAATGAATCTTTTAAGTAGGTTAATAATTTATGTACCGAGGGCAATACTGTCTGAGCAATCATGGTTTGAAATGACATGGGAGAATGAATCAGACCAGACTCGGCTTCTGCTTGGGCCAGCACTTTCCCTGTGCCCCCAGTTACACTCAGTTAACCTTTCTGAGACTTGATTTCCTCATCTGTGAGAACCTGATAAAAATATACTCTGCTATGTCCACCGTCAGTGCTGATATGAGGATCAAATAAAGTAACGTGCTTTGAGGCGGGGTGCGGTGCCTCATGCCTGTAATCCCAGCACTTTGGGAGGCCAAAGCAGGCAGATCACTAGGTCAGGAGTTCGAAACCAGCCTGGCCAATATGGTGAAATCCCTGTCTCTACTAAAAAAAAAAAAAAAAAAAAAAAAAAAAAAAAAAAAAAAAGCCCGGCTTGGTGGCGGGCACCTGTAATCCAACCTATTCCAGAGGCGGAGGCAGGAGAATCGTTTGAACCCGGAGGCAGAGGCTGCAGTGAGCCGAGATCGCGCCATTGCACTCCAGCCTGACTGATAGGGCAAGACTCTGTCTCGGAACAAAAAATTGCTTTCAAACAAGGGCTTTGAAAGGATCAGATGTAACACAAGTGTAAGAGGTGATTACATTTGGCAAACGCCTATTTTTACATGCACAGCACTGGACAGGGTAATATAGGGAATCAAAAAGGAACCTTTCCTTTGAAGAAATCAACATTCTTTCATGAAAAACACTAAAACGCCAGAGCATGATTTTTGTAGCTTGAGCTGCAGGAGAGTGATTACAAACAATGAATTGAGTATGAACACACGGCAGGTCTCTCTCTGTGGGAGTGGTCACCTGTGGAGGTCATGCCAGTATCACTGCTTTGTCCTTGTTTAGAAGATTTCAGGAAATCTTTAAGGGGACTTTTCACAGCAGGTTAACGTGCCCCTCAAGAACATCCATCGTATGACTCTGGCCTCGCTTAATTTAATGGTGGTGATAACTACGTGCATTAGCCTCATAACTTGTGAGGGGCAAAATCTGCTAATGAGCACTAAGGAATAGCATCCTGAAATTGTTTTTAAGTTAAATAGCCAAAATCTTGTCAAAATTCCTTATAAATGAAAATATTTTTCATTCTTAGTCTAATAAACTTATCCTTGACACAAATGTTAATTTTTTCCCTTTATTGCAGTAGTTTTTAAAAAAATAAATTGATACATGTGAATTCAAGTCATCTAGTTTTGTTGGAAAATGTTAAAACTCTCACAACAACTAGGAGGAGGGCCAAAATCATAGTTGCTCTTGTATTTACAAGATTTTTTTCTTGGTGTTGAATAAATTCTAACAATGATAAATTCATTATTATCTTATCTGTTATAGACACACATCATATTATATGCACTTGGTCATGGTAGTAATTAACTCACAATGTCTTATGATTTACTAAAACTAAAGAATTTTAAATTATCTGGGGTATTTAGCATTAGCAAAAGAGTTAAATAATTTCCTTGTTGTAAAGGAAATTCAAATTGTGATAAAATCTGCTCTTTCAAAACTATTTTTTTGCTTGTATATTTTCTTCCAATATCTTTACTTGCTTAGATTTTCACCATCTTATTATAACTTCCTGGCCACTTGATTTTTTTTAAAAAATTATAAACTTACTGGCTAGGCCCCGCAGCTCAAATCTACGTTCCCAGCACTTTGGGAGGCTGAGGCTGCCAGATCACTTGAGCTCCAGGAGTTCAAGACCAGCCTTGGCAACATCATGAGACTCCATCTCTACTGAAAATACAAAAAATTCACTGGGCATGGTGCCGTGTGCCTGTAGTCCCAGCTACTCGGGAGGCTGAGGTGAGAGAATACCTGACCCCGGGAGTTTGAAACTGCAGTGAGCCATGTACATGCCACTGCGCTCTAGCCTGGGCAACAGAATGAGACCCTGTCCCAGAAAAAAATAAAATATATATATATATATATATATATATATATATATACTTACTATATTTAATAAGTTTATTACTGTAAATGAAGCAGATCAGAAGAGTTTTAACAGATCTTTAAAGAGGAAAAACTAATTTCTTCAACATTGAATATAATCCAAACATTTTTCTAATTCTTACACACCTTATAGCAGTAAAGTCCTACAAAATAGGTATTCTGGTGCTTATTATCACAAAAGGGAATACAAGTCAAGAATAAAAATCAATTTGCACATACATAGTAAAACCAGTCGAAAACTCAAAATGCCACAAAAACACATGTTCTTCTCATAATATAGCTTTGCTAATATGTCTCAGGTTTTGTGTTTAGAGGTCAAATAACTTAAGTTGTATGATGGAAGTTCCAGCAGCAATTACTAATAGATAATGAGAAAACATTTTCTCTTTTGACCCTAGGAGATACTAGATTACAAAAAACAAAGTTAGTGCTAATATTGAACAAAATTAGTGTTAAATGTAGAACTTCCAGACACTAGATTGTTTTTCATTAATATTTCTAAGTAGATCATGGATTCATAATTGTCTTAAAAGAGAATGCAGTCTATCATAGGATATTCTGCCATCAGAACAAAAACCGATTAAACTACAAATGAAATTGGGTATTTTTTGTTCCCTTTATTTTACCATAAAGACTTGACTTAGATGAAATAGGCAGCTTGGTTTATTCAAAACTAGCTCTACTTTCACCTGATCCAAGCAAGGCTGTATCTTAATAGAAGATACAGAGACACTAGGGGTTGTGGGAGCCTAAGGCTCAACATTTGCTGCTGATCTTAGATCTGCCCTCTACTTTGGTTGGTCTGGTGTTACTCTTCAGGCTAGGTCTACAGTTTCAGAGACATACTAGAGTTACCCTTTAAACAAAGGTGAGAAAAAAGCTTTCCAATTTATTTTCCATGTATGGCACACCTGGAACATGGGGCTTTATAAGACAACTCCAATTAACTCCATAGTATGTATGAAAAATAATACTACTCTAGTCTTTAATGTGAAAATATATTTGCTCCTTGAAATTCTAAACAATTGATTTTCCTTTGACATTTGCTTATCCAAATACTCCTCAGGGCATCACATGTTTATTTGCTCATCTATTGCCTGATGTGTTTCAGTGATTTAATTACATAATACATTTAAAAAGCCAAATAATTTTATCCTACTTTGTAGGGCTGATAAGTCAATTAGGAAAATAAACAATACCCCTTTACACCAGAAGAAAAAAACTTTCCTGACTTTTAATCTCTTGTGAATTCTGTAGGGGAAACCATTGATAGCAGGCCCATAGTTGTTTTCTGTTCATTTCAGGTACTTGTCTTATTCCTTATAGTCACCCTGAAATACTCAAAATAACCAGACAATTGATTGTTAATTATTCTCTATGCTGGCATTTAAAAAATGAGCCCTTTCTGAATTACATTTATATAGAAAATCAATTCTGTAAAGGAACACTTTTATTAAAGAGACAATGGACATTATTGTGTTTATTTTGAAGGGTGCAATTTACAACTCATAAAAAAGGAAAATACTAATTTTCAGGTGAAAGAACACCTAGACAGATAGTATATAAATGCTCTATGTGTATAAATCCACCAAACTCTCTGAGCATGCCAGTTATCTTTCTATAATTGTACACTGGGGCCGGGAAAGGTGGCTCAGGCCTGTAATCTCAGCACTTTGGGAGGCTGAGGCAGGCAGATCACTCGAGACCAGGAATTTGAGACCAGCCCCACCAACATGATGGAACTCCCCATCTCTACTAAAAATACGTAAGTGAGCCAGGAGTGGGAGCAAGCACTTGTAGTCCCAGCTACTGGAGAGGCTGAGGCAGGAGAATGTTTTAAACCCAGGAGGCAAAGGTTGCAGTGAGCAGAGATCATGCCACTGTATTCTAGCCTGGACAACAGAGTGAGACTCTGTCTCAACAACAAAAATGGAAGCTCACTTCTCCAAAAATCTCCAATAAATGAAGTGCTAAATATAAAATTATATCTTTCCTGATTTGATTACATAGGTGGAAATGATGCTTGAAAATATTGCTTTCAAAATATACCAGATTCACCTTGAAATTACAGCTACAATTTAGAAACTTAGAGATCTTTTGCATGCCAGATTATCTAAAGGGTATCAGTTACCCTCTCACAAGTGATAACTGAGTTTCTCTTATTTGAGAGATACTCAGGACACCCAGATCACAATCTATCCCTATCCAGTTGAATGAGAAAGCCATTTTTTATTGCTTTAAAATCATGATTAATCTGGTTGTGGGGAAAGCACAAAGAAATGAAAAGTAGAACTTGTAACAATTATTCAGTGAGACCTGAAATTCATGAAAATTTTTGCTGAATTAGGGAAGAAAAGATTTAGAAGTATGCAGGTAGCTAAAAAGTCAGATATATTTATTTCTGTTATCACTATACCAAAATAGCATTAGAGAACTAAAACCATGGGAGGTAGCATGGGTTATAGAATAAGCTTCCTGCATACCAGATCTTTTATTTATCTTACGTATATTCCAGAGGTTCCTAACAGCTGAATGCAACTTTCTTAACATAAATATCATACTTACGTATGACACTAATCACCTGTGGCTTCAGGACACCTCTATTAAAGGTGACCTTGCACCCTGTTCACATGTGATCATGTATTTTTGTCATTTTGTACATGTAAATTATTTTGCTGTTCTTTAAAGTAAAATGGCCTCTAAAATTGTGTAAGCTTTGAGCCTCACAAAACTTGCATCTGTACCTTCTCACTCTTATATCTGTTTAATTGTCTTACCCAAAGGGGTGCTGGATTTCTATACCTCTTTCTATACCTTTTTTATACCTCCTCCTTTCAAGTGGAACCAGTGAAACTCCCAAGATGGAAGGTCTGCATTGGTGCTATGGTATATCACCATGAAATGTGATGCCACTGAATCACATAAGAATTAAACTCCCAGTCTTGGCTTTAACCTCATCAGTACTCCCAACAAAGTGGTGAAAACAAATTATAGATCCAAGCATATATCCCACTATGGTGGAGGAAGGTACACACCTAATCTATGTTCATTTCTGTCTTGAGTACCATTAAAGGGACCTCCAGCGGGACAGGAGGTGATACAGCTTCATCTCCTTGTAAATGGGCTGGTGAGTAAACTCCTGGTAATTAAACTACTGATCTTTGCTAGAAAGAGACTCCCTATATACAGACTGCTCTTAGCAGGATACTTCTAGTTTAGGATTACCTACGGTGGACAGGCCTACAGCTTCTGGGTTTAGGAGGCAGAGTTTTCTGGAGAATGACAAACTGAACAGCTGGGATATAACAGAGAGATTTCCTAACTCACACACTCCTTGCTGGGGGCACTAGCGCAACCTGATGTAATCTGAGCCAGACAGTGCACACCCCAAGGCAGAAGCGGGGGCCCTGGGAGCTGCCTGGACAGCCAGACCTCTCCTGCTTTGTCCCAGACCGCCTGATTGTTTCTATCAGTGTTTCTATATTTAGATTGTTTCTAAATATCAGTAACTTGATATTTAGTAAAATCTCTTGATAATTTCACCCTTTTTATTGGCTCATGCACCAATATGCTCAAAAAATGGTTTATGTGGATTAAAATAAATTTAGAACAGAAATTATGCTCTGTTAATGTTCTTTTGTAAACGAGTAAGCCATAAAAATATTTTTAGCACTATATCTAGCTCAGAAGAAAAAAACTAATAAAATAAGTGTTTCAAAGAGATTTTTTTAAAAAATACCAGTCTACCACAGTAGTTGAATAAAAAGAACTTGGAAATTTTGCGGGGCAATTCACCTTGATCATTAAATATTTAGCAATATTTTCATATGATAAGCATTTCATCTATGCAGTGACATTCTCCAAATTGTGATGAGTGTATTTATATAAAAATTGAGGTAAGTTGGATTATGCTTTCATTGACTCACAGAATTATTCCAAGAATATACAAATCAACAAAGATTTGGTATGATTAATATGTATATGCCAAGATCAAATCATACCATAGAAACTTACTTTGTATATTTATTTTATGTGGTTTTTTTGGTAATAAATATGAGAAACTCATTACCTAGGAAACAGCTCTAGAATGAAAAATCCTTTATATTTGACTAAGTGTGGTCCTATTACATTATACATTTCTCACATTAAGGCCATGTAAGGAAGTGCTTGAATGAGAATATGAAATCTGCAAGCCAAATCAGTCTAGATCTGCACGATACTTCAAGTGTTAGTTTTCTAATCTAAAAACTAGAGATTAATTTTGTCCAGATTATGCAGTTGTTTTTAGAATTAAGTGAGATGATGCATGTATATAGAAATGATGTCATGCCTGGCAAAACATAAGCACACCATGAATGAAAGCCACATTTATTATTAATTGGACCCATTGATGTCTTCTTTAAAACTTTAAGACAGTAACTGAACTTAAAGGGCACCAGGAGTTTTATATTTTAAAAGATAAAGTAGAAATCAGGTCCCAGGGCAGTGTGCACACAGGCTAAACTAAGTAGCATATGGTCTGATAACTTTTCATACTTAGAGGCATTGGCTCCCGCAATCTCATGCACCCTGCTGCGTGGCAGAACTGTCAGTCGAGTGCATTGTTAACCACAGGCCTGATGAGGATTGGGAAGCACAACTTTAGACATTTGACTTTGTAGATGAATGAATTCTTCCAACTTTACAGTCTTTGAAAAATAAAGGACTCTCTCTAAAGTTCCGTGAGATGGACTCATGTCCATTACTCGGTAAAGAGACTGTATTTGAAACACGTCAAATCAGGATCTGAATTGGTCTTGTTGGCGTTGAAAGTCCCCCTTGACTTTCGATTTGCTTTCCTATTACTGCTCCAAACCCATTCTGCTGGTGCACTTAGTGACTTTTGAGGCTGATGAAGTGATTGGGGTATGGGCTATGGTTTGGTTGGTTTGCATTTGAGCTACTATGGTAGCATTCATTGTATCACTACTCTATTAAGATAATTGGCAAAACTGTTCATTCAGAAGAGAGCTAGAAAACAAAACCATTCGTTATTCTGCTGGAATTAACAATTTTTTTTGTAAACAAAGTCTAATCAAAAGAAAAAGGAATGTTCTAGTAACATCCTTTCAGCAGCTGCATCTCAGGTCTATCCAAACTGAGTCATTGATATTTTCTCCAATCATGCTAAGCAGGCTAAGATAGTGAGATATATCTCCCATGGAGGTCAGAGTGCAACATCAAACCCTCCCAGATAAAGCAGGGCCACAGTGAGACAAGCATTCTTTTCTACCTACCAGATTATAGAGGGAATTTGTAATTTGGGGCTCATCTAATTCATGTTACTCTGTAGAGCCATACTTTGAGGAGTCAATAGGAAAAATTTAGTTGAGAATTTCACCATGCAATGAGAACTATGAGGCAATTTAATATGTGACTATTTTAAGCATAAGTGGCAAACTATAAATATGTTGTAGTGATGTTTTAATATGGGTATTTCAATTTCCTCTTCACTTTGGAAATGATGAAAACTGTAACCTGAAATAGCTAGGGTTTTGTCTTGTGTTTTTATTTGTACAGATTCCCTTAATGCTATACTGTGTACACACTTGTTATTTTCCTGTGCTAATTTGCCTCAAAATGCCCCTACTTTGTTTCAAAACCCTTACTGTTAAAGAAAATTCTCAGACTGTGTTTGTAGTTGTTCATAGTTGCTTTAGATAACAGATTCTCTGCAGAATTGACCAAAAAAAAAAAAAAGTCTTCTGGTTACTTATAACCAGGAACTGGCAGTATAAAAAAAAAAAATTTGTTCTTTTATCCTGAAGTGGTGTTTCAGGTTGGGGTCCGTGAGATCGGCACGTCTGCCAAGGGTCTCTTGACCAGCAAGAGGGTCCTAATACCTGGAAGAGAGAGTGCGCAGAGGAAAAGAGAGATAGAGAAAAATGGGTCTGGAGGTCTGAAACGAGCTGTGCTCAGATCAGCGATTTATTCTTTGTGCACAAGAGCTTATATGTGTTTTTTCATACAGTGACTGTCGTAGGTCCCATTACAAAAGTTTTATCAG
>CAUYQU010026158.1:0-12006 GCA_963574635.1 Cheracebus regulus
AACACCATAGAGTGTCCTTATAAAACCTAGATGGTGTAGCCCACTCCACACGTAAGTTACATGATATAGCCCATTGCTCCCAGGCCACTAACGTGTATAGCACGTCTCTGTACTGAATGCTGTAGTCAATTGTCACACCATAGTGACTGGATTGTGATCTCAAAATATCTGAGTCAGGTCTCACTCAATTTAGAAAGCTTATTTTGCCAAGGTTAAGGACATGCCCATGATACAGCCTCAGGAGTTTCTGACAACATGTGCCCAAGGTGGGGTGGTCAGGGTAGAGCTTGCTTTTATACATTTTAGGGAGACAGGAGACACCAATCAATATGTTTAAGATGTATAGTCATTTGGTCCAGTAAGGTGGAACAACTAGAAGCAGGAAGTGGGGCTGCTTCCGTGTCAGAAATAGATAAGAGACAAAGGGTTGCATTCATTTGAACCCTTGATCAGCCTTCCACTGAGTACACAATTTAGTCTGGCTCAGTGAATTTGCATTTTTACATATACAATAGGTTAGAGGAATGGCGCAATCTCGGCCCACCACAACTTCTACCTCCTGGGTTCAAGCGATTCTCTTGCCTCAGCGTCCCGAGTAGCTGGGATTACAGGCATGCGCACCACACCTGGCTAAATTTTGTATTTTTAGTAGAGATAGGGTTTCTCTATGTTTGTCAGGCTGGTCTCAAACTCCTGACCTCAGGTGATCTGCCTGCCTTGGCCTCCCAAAGTGCCGGGATTACAGGCATGAGCCATCATGCCTGGCCAAGGAGCGTATTTCGATTCTGATATTGTCAACTGTATTTCAGGCATAACTTTTTCCCTTGGAACATTAAATACTGCTTTGGTATTTTATTATACAAAGCCCAGATCCGTTTTTATCATATTCATTACTAGCTATATTGACATCTAAATTTAGAAACATTCCAGAGTCTGGGCTTCCAGGAATTCTTTTTGGTCTTCTAAAAGGTAAATTATTTTTTCCCATAAGACACAGTGACATCTAAAGTTACATTAAATGTCCTGCCACTTTTGTTTCTCTAATTTCATCAAAAAGCATCTTTTGGGGAATAACTTTGACTATCCCTTTAAGCTTTTCTGTATTAGAAAGCATTATGATGAAACATTGAATGATTGTGGCCACAAATTCTGCTTACATTCTTCCTGTCTTTGAATATTTTTTCCAGTGGCAAATACTTGCTTCTGTTCTATTGTAGCTAAAAGGAATGCTGAGAAACAAAATAAAGACAAGCATTTATTAGAATAAATCATCGAGTTACAATTTGCCATTTGAACTTTTTTTTTCTTTTAACAAAGTCATACTTTTGAAAACATTCAGCAGTAAATCGCAATAGTCTCCAAAATGTGAATTTTTTCTCTGGTTCTAAGGTGACCAGCTTTCCTAGAGAGTAAACCACACCACAAGAAAATAAGATATGATAAATATGTTTACATGTATGTGTTATTTTAACATAAAACATGTAAAAGGGGCATTTCCTTGAAGTTATATATTAGTTTGCATAATTTATTTTGCAGCATCATGAATGCTCTTATTTTAAAAAGTAGCAGTAATGACCAGGCACGGTGGCTCACACCTGTAACCCCAGCACTTTGGGGGGCCAAGGCAGGCAGATCATGAGATCAGGAGATTGAGACCATCCTGGCCAACATGGTGAAACCCCAGCTCTACTAAAATACAAAAAATTAGCCAGGCGTGGTGGCATGTGCCTATAGTCCCAGCTACTTGGGAGGCTGAAGCAGAGGAATCACTTAAACCTTTGAGGTGGAGGTTGCAGTGAGCCGAGATGGCACCACTGCACTCCAGCCTATTGACAGACTGAGATTCTGCCCCCCAAAATAGGAGTATTAGTGTCAATTACTACTTATTAGTACAAGTGATTAAGCAGATATGTGAAAAAAATTACAATTTTAAAATAAAGGTTTTATTTTAAATTAGTCTTAGATTCACACAGAAATTGGGAAGAAAATACAGATTTCCCATGTAGACTCAACTGAGTTTCCCCTCTTATTAACATATCAGCATGTATCAGATACGTTATTAACATCTTTTTTTTTTTTTTTTTTGAGGTAGAGTCTCTCTTACCCAGGCTGGAGTGCAGTGGTGTGATCTCAGTTCACTGTAACCTCTGCCTCTTGGGTTCAAGCAGCTATCCTGCCTCAGCCTCCCTAGTAGCTGGGATTCCTGCTGCCATCACACCTGGCTAATTTTTATATTTTAAGTAGAGATGGGGTTTCACTATGTTGGCCAGGTTGGTCTGGAACCCCTGACCTTAGGTGATTCTCCTGCCTCCGCCTCCCAGAATGCTGGGATTACAGGCAGGACCCAGCATGCCTGGCCAACATCTTACATCATTTGTCACAGTTAATGACTGGATATTACTATATTATTAAATAAGCTCACATTTTATTTGGTTTCCCTTAGTTCTGCCTTTTTCTGTCTAGGATCCCTCAGGACATTTAGTCATCATGTCAGGCTCTTCTTGGCTGTGACAGTCTCTCATACTTTCCTTCTGAGGACTTGGAACACTGTTAGCAGGATTGGCTAGTTACTGTTTAGAATGTCGTCCATTGTGGTTTACTTGGTGTTTTTCTCATAATTAGACTGGGATTATGGTTTGGAGGAAGCAGATCAGATATGTAGTGTGTTCACAAAAAGAGTCAAAGTCTGTAAAATATTTGAAGAGGTGTATTCTGAGCCAACCCAGTGGGTTAGGCTGGGGAGGGGCTTCCAGGTTATAGGTAGATTCAAACATTTTCTTATTGGCAGTTGGTTGAAAGAGTTATTATCAATAGAAAGTAATGTCTGGGTTATGATAGGGATTATGGAGGCCAAAGTTTTATCATGCAGATGAAGCTTCCAGGTAGCAGGCCTCAGAGAATAGACTGTAAATGTTTCTTATCAGATTTAAGGGCTGTTAAGAAACTAAATGCTGATTGGCTTTTCCTGAATTCCAAAAGGTAGGAGGGCATAATGAGGCATGTCTGACCACCTCTTTCCCATCATGGCCTGAACCAGTCTTCTAGGTTAACTTTGGTGTCCTCTGCTGGAGAGGAGGGAGTCTATACAGATGGCTGGGGGAAGGGCCTTTGAATTTTATTTTTGGTTTGCAAGTGCTATTCTAGTCACTTCATGCTCTCAAGATGTGTTATCACCATTAATGTTAACTTTGATCACCTGGCTGAGGTAATGTTTTCCCATTTCTCACTGTGAAGTTTTTTCTCATGTGTATATTGTATGTATGCTTTTGGAGGAAGCCACCATGCAGAGCCCACAATTAAGGAATGGGGAGTTAGCCCCACCTCCTTGATGGCTGAGTGTCTGTATCACGTATTTGGAATTCTTCTATATAAGAGATTTCTATTTAGCTCATTTGTGTATCTGTTTAATCATTAATTTATACCATACAATAGATATACAATCAGATAGTTACTTTAATCTTTTGGTTATTATCCAATTCTACAGTATTTTGTTGCTCTCTGTTCATGCTCTGTGGCCATTGGGAGCTCTTTCTTTGTACTGGCTTCTTTTGACATAATTTCATGTATTTATTTATTTATTTATTTACAATTTATTTCTGTTACTTCAGAAGTATCCTGGCTCATATATTTTCTGTCCCTGTCCTAGTTTCAGCCATTTTTGTCCCCCAAAGAGCCCTGAGAATGGTATTAAAATCTTACATCTGGCCACTAAATGTGGTCATTGCATCATGACCCTCACTGGGTCATGTACCCACTTAATTATAAAGCTTTCTACGTGGAACCATCTGTGTATATATTAAGCTAAATGTGAGTTTATACTTACATTATATATATTCTGATCCATTATCACAGAGCTCATTCTAGGTTTCCCCCGTTTCTTATCTGTCACTTCTCACTCTAACAGTGAGGAACCTGGCTCCCACTATCTGCAATTTATTTCATCCCTTGTTCCATTGGGAACAAGGAATTCATTTTTTTTTTTTTTTTTTTTTAAAGACAGAGTTTCACCATGTTGGTCAGGCTGGTCTTGAACTCCCGACCTCAGGTGATCCGCCCGCCTTGGCCTCCAAAGTGCTTGGATTACAGGTGTGAGCCACCACGCCCGGCCAAGGAATTCATTTTTGATCTGGATTCCAGGTTGGGATTTAGTGAGAAATATGTTTGGTCTCTGTCTCCAGTTCCTGGTACAGGGCTCCTAAAACTTATAATTTCCTGAACAACAGGGGTGCTAGCAACATCTTGTATTCTAATATTTGGTCTTTGGCCATGGTTCCTGAGGTAGAGTTCCTAAATTCCTTGGAATCTCCTGACTGGCAAGAGTGTCTTCTGTAAGGGCCCTCTGTGGGTTCCTGGATGGTTTCAGGATGGGGGATGGTCACCAGAAAGACCAAGTCATGGTAAGAAGCTTGTAACTGTTAGCTTCACGTGCAGTCCTTTGGGGATGTGAAGGGACTGCAGATTGAGTTAATAGTTGATCATGTCTACATGATGAAGCTTCCATAAAAATTCCTACAATATGGAATCTGGGAAGTCTCAGATCAAGTCTGACAGATTTGATGTCTAGTGAGTGCTCATCCCTCATAGATTGTGCCTTCTAGCTATGTCCTGACATGGCAGAATGGGGGAAAAGGCTTCTAGATTCTTTTATAAGGTTTCTGGTTTAATTCATGAGGGCAGCACCCTCATGAACCAGTCACCTCTCAATTACCTCTGAATACCATCCCTTCGGGGATTACATTTCAACATAGGAATTTGGAGGATACACACACATTAAGACCGTAGTAACTAGTAGACATAAGTAAGTGTTTTCCTGAGTTCCATAAGCATAGCAAATTATCAAACCTGAGGAGTGGGTGTTGGAGTGCCTAGTTTCTAGCCATATCATATAGAAGTTTGGGTAAATGGGATTCACTACTTTTGATTGGCATCTGAGGTTGGGGATAGTCTGGTGTTAATAAGCCCTTAACCCGTAGGGTCTGTATAAACTCCAGGTAATTAGTGCCACCCAATTGTTGTCCAGAGAGTTGGAAAATTGATTGGTGTGGGAAACACCCCCCACCCCAATTTGCTGTCAGAAGTGACGTGTCAAGGGTATAGAGGAAAATCAGGATGATTTTTCTTTTTACAGATATAGTGGTTTCAAAATTAACTATTACCCCTATGGGAAATAACTTTATAAAATAGTCTACTGTTTTTGTATAGTACATTTTGCTTTTAGTCTGTAGATTCTACTCATTTCCAAAATGACTTATGTCAGTGCCTTTGGCCTACCATTTGCAACATACATTGGTAATATAATTAGATTCTTGGTTGCACTGTGTATTTTGTCCTTAGATACTTCCACAACCTAATTTAATTTTTGTAGATTGTAATTTGTTCTGTGTGCTTTAAAATTCTCTGGATTTTATCAAATGCATAGTGTACGATATTCACCACTAAAGTATCATACAGAATACTTCAAATCCCCACCCCAGTCACTCATCTGATTATCAGCTCTGTAGTTGTGCCTTTTCTGAAATGTCATATGAATGGGGTCATATAATGTATAGCATCTTCATACTGCCACCCTTCACTTAGCAACATACATGCAAGATTCATTCATTTATTTTCATGGGTTGAAAGTTCATTCCTTTCTGTTGCTGAATGGGTATTCCATTGCTTGATTGTACTTCAGGTTGATTATGCTAGTTTTTGTTTGAAAATCATTTTTCAAAACAGCTATCTAATCATAATACAATTTAGGGGTACATTTGTTGGATTGTAGGTAAGACTTGTTTATCTTTGGGAAAAACTACCAAACTGTCTCCCAAAGTGACTGTACCATTAATGCATTCTACCAGTAATGAATGACAGTACCTATTGTTCTTCAACCTCCAATTGTTATTATTGAGCTCTTTTAAGAGTCCTGCAGTTCTACTAGGTGTGAAGTGATATCTCAGCATTATTTTAATTTGCAATCTCCTGATGAAACATGATGTTGAACATGTGATTGTTTATTATCTCTATATTTTTGGTTTTTTTTTTTTTGAGCCAGCATCTCACTCTGTCATTCAGGCTGGAGTGCAGTGGTGCGATCTCAACTCACTGCAACCTCTGCTTCCTGTGTTCAAGCAATTCTTTTGCCTCAGCCTCCCAAGTAGCTGGAATTGCAGGTGCCCACCACCACACCTCGCTAATATTTTGTATTTTTAGTAGAGAGAGGGTTTCACCATGTTGGCCAGGCTGATCTTGAACTCCTGACCTTAGGTGATCCACCTGCCTCAGCCTCCCAAAGTGCTGGGATTACAGGCATGAGCCACCATGCTCTGTGTATATTTTCTTTGGCTAGGTGTCTGCTCAGATATTTATCCCGTTTTAATTGGGCTTTTAGTTTTTCTTTAGTGTTCCTTTGAAGAATTCTTTGTGTATTTTCAATACAGTTTTTAAAATCACATATGTATTTTGTAAATACCTTCTCACAGTCTGTCTTGTATTTTTGTTCTCTGAATAGGATTTTTCACAGTAGAAAATTGAGTTTTATAAAGTCCACGTTATGGATATTTTCATGAATTGGCACTTGATGTTTTGTGTTAAAAGTCAACACCAAGCCCAATGTCGCATAGGTTTTCTTTTAGATTTTTGTAGTTTTGCATTTCCAAGTACAGTCTCTGGACTATTTTGAGTAGGTTTTTGTTTTAATTTGTGTGTACATTCATTACATTCTATATGATTTCCAAATAATTCTTCCTTCCCCATTTTTGGGAAGAATATGGATATAGTGGGCTTCATTTTGGTTTGAATTTCCAAAAGTATGATGCTAAATAAACTGAATATTGAATTTTATAGGTATTTCAGGACAACCAGGAGGGGCATGTGTCCACCAAGAAACTGTGAGCAAGAGCGTCTGTGCTGAGCCCTGGTGCCACTAGAGGGCATGGGAAACCACCCTGACCAACTTACCTTTGAGGTGCCAGAAGCAGCAAGAAGCTTTATCTTCCTCCCTGCAGCACAAGGGTTATGTCATCTTGGTGTCGTTCATTGGTGAGTAAAAAGCTTCCTTTTCACAGCTCTGAGTGCAGAGGAGAGAGTCTTTAGAGTACTCAGCAGAGAAAGAAATTTATCTAGAAAAACGAAACCCTCAAATCCCACTGTTTAAGAGTATGCCCTGATATTGTCTATGTCCAAGACACAGTGGCTGCTAATATATATTCTCACAGTGGCCTCTAATATAATAATCACACCATACCCTAACACCAATGTAATATCCACACCATGCCCTAACACTAATCTAATATCCACACCATGCCATAACACTAATATATCCACACAGTAGCCTCTAATACTAATAAATACAATATCTACTAAGTGGATTCTGTTGACATTGAGACTTTTAAAAGGGTTTCACAGCTTTGGCTGAACTATAGCCTCTAAAATGGATTTTGATGAGGTCTCTGCTTTCCTGGCATGGTATTGATATGGTTGTTTTAAAAAGTAATTTACTTTCCAATAAGTTTCTAGGAAACTTCCAGTAGCAGTACAAAGTACAACCTGTTTCTTCTCTTAGATTCCCCATCAGTTATTGCTGTACCAGATTTACAGTGTAAATGCAGAATATTTTACCCGAAGTACAGACACTCTCCCAGGTAACCACCACATAAGCCGTGGATTGGGAAAGCAGCATGGTTCCTACATAATAATTCAGTCTACAAACTCATTTCACTTTTACCTCATGCCCCACCTGGGAGTATAATGTGTTTTTTCATTCTGATCCAGTTTTCTTTTCCTGGAACTGTTCCCAAGACTTGCTTGCATGTTTGTGATCTTGACACATTTAAAAAGCATACAAGTTTTTGTTTGAACACCTGTTTTCAGGTCTTTGGTGTATATACCTAGGAATGGACTCAGTGAGACATATGGTAAATCTATTTGTAACTGTTTGAAGAAACACCAGATTATTTTACCATTTTACCATAGGCTGCACCATTTCATGTTGTCACAAGCAGTGTTTAATAGTTCAGGTTTGTGCACATCTTTGCAACACTTTTTTTTAATAACTATTCTAGTGTGAGTTAAGGGGTATCTCGTTATGGTTTTGATTATGACTAATGATAAGCATCTCTTCATGTGCTTGTTGGTGAAGTGTGTGTTAAAGTACTTTGTCAGTTTTTAGATTGGGTTGTCTTTGTTGTGGAGTTGTAAAATTATACATTCTGGATAACAGACAGTTATGAAGTATCTAATGTGCAGATTTTTTCTTCCATTCTGTGGGTTATGGGAGCATAATAAGAGTTAGTGTGTGGTCATCTCTGCCGCAGGGTTCTGAGACAGAGCGCTAAGCCTTTGGAATGTATGAAATGATGGTCTTTGTATGCTAATGAGATGACTGATGGCTGGGGGCGCATGGACAGCCTCAGTGGGGCTGGCTGCCAAAGAAACCAACCTTGTCATTAGAGGATTTGAAATTTCATCCCTGCTTCCATCTCTGTGAAGGGAAGAAGTGCTGACGGTTGAGTTGATCACCTGTGGCCACTGATGTAACCAATCTGCCTGTGTAATGAAGGACAGGGTTGGGAGAGTGTCTGTGTTGCGGATCATGGGGAGATGCTGGGAGGGTCATATCTGAAGAGGGCATGGGAGGCTACACCCCTTCCACACACCTCACCTTGTGCATCTCTTCATCTGACTCTTCATTTGCAACCTTTAAAATATCCTTGGTAATAAGTCAGCAAGAGTAGGTACGCTGTTTTCATGTATTCTGTAATGTGCTGTAGCAAAATGCTGAACCCAATAAGGGTATTGTGGGAGCCTCCAATTTGTAGCCAAGTCAGACAGAAGATAGCCTGGGAACCTACTGTTTGTGATTATCATCTTATAACTGAGTACCTGTATTTTCTTAAAGATGAAATGAATTATTTTTACCATTTTTCTTTTCCTGCGCTTCCTACTTAGCTCTTTAGGAATGCAATTATAAGCTTTACTGTCTCTCCACCAGACACTGCCTACACTGCAAACTTTTCTAACTGTGTATTTACTTACAAGTTCCAGGGACCAAACCTTGAAACAATCCAGGCACCCCCAGGACTCTCCCCGACCAGGAGATTGCCAGGATACAACAGTCATTTTACAACCTAGCTCTGCCCGTGGTGGTGCTAGCAAGACCACCTAATGGATAAAACATCAGAGCAAGTCCCATAGACCCTGCACCTCCTCACCCCCTCCCCCGCATGCGATCCTGCCAAGTCCCCCTTTTAAAGCTCCCGCTTTCTGACCTGAAAGTGGAAGCAGTTTCCTTAAGGCAAGTGCCTATATGTTCCCTTCAGCTAAGCTCTGGCATAAAGTTATTTTCCTTTTACCATCCTTGTGTTTGTCAATTGAATTTGCAAGTAACAAGAGGCATGCTCTGTGTTCTTATTACTGAGCCTTTAGCCTGTGGGGTCTGATGCTTTATCTAGTTAGTGTCAGAATTGGATTGTGCTGTATGACACCCAGCTGGTACCCAAGATTTGGTCTGTGTGAGGGAAAAAAAACTCATGCATCTGTTAACAGAAGTGTTCTGTGTTGAGAGTTGAGAGTATACTAGAAGAGTTGTTTTTCCTGTTATTACAATTTTGTCTTTCAGCTTTTTTTCTTCATGTCTTCTGAGGTGAAACAATTTTGAATTTTGAGGAAATCAACTGATTTATTTTTTCTTTTGTGGTTTTGGTGTCAGATCTAAGAAATTATGCTACATTTTAGGTCATGAAGGTTTAACTGTACTTTTTCTTCTAGAGTTTTTAGTTTTGGCCATATTTAGGTCTTTGATCCATTTTAAGTTAATTTTTATGTGGTATGAGGTAAGGATACAATTTCTTGTCCCTTTATGTGGATAACAAGTTGCCTTACGTCACTTGTTGAGGACAGCATTTTTCCCCAATTTAATGGTTATGGATCTTGTCTAAAATCAGTTGAGGATGGAGGTATTGTTTTATGTCTGAATGCCCAGTTCAATTCAGTTGATCTTTTTTGTTTATTCTTGTGCCAGTATGACACTGTTTTGATTACTATTGCTTTGTAATAAGATTTGAAATTGGGATGTGTGAACCTCCAGATGCGGAATTTTTTTCAGGATTGGTTTGGCTCTTCAGGGTTCCTTGAAATTCCATATGAATATTAGGATCAGCTTTCCTATTTCTGTCCCAAGGCCTTTGGAATTTTCATAGGAATAACATTGAATCTGTAGATTGCTTTGTGTAGTTTGGCAAACTTAAGAAATATAGTCTTCAAATCCATGAACATGACATGTTTTTACATTTATTCGGGCTTTAATTTCCTTAAGCAATGTCTTATAATTACCCTTTTTTAAGTCTTACCCTTTGATTACATTTATTGCTGAGCATATTCTTGCTATTGGTATTATTTAAAGTAGAATTTTTATAATTTTGTTTGCAGATTATTCATTGCTAGTGTATATGTATAGAATGGATTTTTCAGCCAGGTATGGTGGCTCATGCCTGTAATCCCAGCACTTTGGGAGGCTGAGGCAGACAGATCACCTGAGGTCAGGAGCTTGAGACCAGCCTGGCCAACATGGTGAAAACCTGACCCTACTAAAAATACAAAATTAGCTGGGCATGGTAGCATATGCCTGTAATTCCAGCTTTGTTGAAAGCCCTTTCTTCAACAGCTGAGAAAATTATGGTGTTTTCCATTCATCCTAACAATACTGTGTGTTACATGAATGGCACTGGTGTGTGGAACCACTGTTGAGTTACTGGGATAAAAAATCATGTTCATGGTGATTGATCCTCTCAAAATGCTGTTGGTTTAAATTTGCTATTATTTTGTTGAAGATTATTAAGTCGACATTTCTGAGGTTGTAGATCAGTCCTTGAAGTGGCATGGCACTAAATAAGATAGATCAGGATGAGGTTATGTATAGACTGCAGTTAGTATTTACAGAGCTAGTGTGTCAGAGTATTATAAAATCAGGAGATAGGGGCTGAAGGGTTCAGGGTTAATCAATTAAAGAGTATGGTATAAGGGCTTCCAGGCAGGAGGTTCAGGTTTGGTGGTTGGGAGCTGCATATTAGAGGTCAAAGGGAGAGATCAGGTGACAACCAGGGTTAGGTTGAGAGGTCAGGATTACAGTGAAGGGTTAGGGTGAAAGGGTTAGTGAGGGTTATGATTAGGGTTAGAGTAAAGGTTAGAGTAGGTTTAGATTAAGGTTAGAATTAGAGCAGGTAAAAGTAAAGTTAGAAATTATGATTGAGGGTTACCATCAGGTTAGCTTTGGAGCTAAGAGTAATCAGAGTAGGGTTAGGGTTAGGCTGCGGTTGGGGTTGGGTTGGGGTTAGGGGTTAGGGGTCAGGAGTTAGGGCTTAGGGTTAGGGTTGGGGGTTAGAGGTTAGGGATTAAGGAACATCTCTGCATTTATTTATATTTCTTTTGGTTTCTCTCAACTGTGATTCATGGTTTTCTGAAAGCATATTTGCATACCTTTTGTTACATTGATACTTAATGGATTCAGCTTTACAGGTGATATTGTAAATGGCATTTTAACAGTTCTTGTTCTAATCATTTCCATCCATTATTGCTGATATGAAGAAACTCAACTGACTTTTGCCTATGGGACATAATTTTTAGTTTTTAAAATCTCCATTCTGGCTGGGGAGGTGGCTCCCACCTGTAATCCCAGCACTTTGGGAGGCTGAGGTGGGTGGATCACCTGAGAATAGGAGTTTGAGACCAGCCTGTATAACATGGTAAAACACCCTCTCTACTAAAAATACAAAAATTAGCTGGGCATGGTTGCTCGTGCCTGTAATCCCAGCTGCTAGGGGACTAAGGCAGGAGGATCGCTTGTACCTGGGAGGTGGATGTTGCAGTGAGCTGAGATCATGCCACTCTACTCCAGCCTGGGCAGCAGAGCGAGACTCTTGTCTCAAAAAAAAATGCATCAAGGAGTAACCAAATGAAGCAAAATTTTATTTTTCTTTGGAAAACATTTGAGATGATTGATTGTAAAATTGATTGTATATCAAGATCAGT
>CAUYQU010026160.1:0-65118 GCA_963574635.1 Cheracebus regulus
TAAACATAAGACCTAACACCATAAAAACCCAACAAGGAAACCTAGGCAATACCATTCAGGACCTAGGCATTGGCAAGGACTTCATGACTAAAACACCAACAGCAATGGCAACAAAAGCCAAAATAGACAAATGGGATCTAATTAAACTTAAGAGCTTCTGCACAGCAAAAGAAACAATCATTAGAGTGAACCAGCAACCAACAGAATGGGAAAAAATTTTTTGAAATCTACCTATTGGAGAAAGGGCTACTATCCAGAATCTACAAAGAAGTAAAGCAGATTTACAAGAAAAAAACATACAACCCCATCAAAGAGTGAGTGAATTATATGAACAGACACTTTTCAAAAGAAGACATTTATGTGGACAACAAACATATAAAAAAATGTTCATCATCACTGGTCATAAGAGAAATGCAAATCAAAACCACATTGAGCTACCATCTCATGCCAGTTGGAATGGTGATCATTAAAAAATCTGGAGACAACAGATGCTGGAGAGGATGTGGAGAAAAAGGAACACTTTTACACTGTTGGTGGGAGTTGAAATTAGTTCAACCATTGTGGAAGACAGTGTGGCGCTTCCTCAAGGATTTAGAAATAGAAATTCCATTTGACCCAGCAGTCCCATTACTGGATATATATCCAAAGGATTATAAATCGTTCTATTATAAAGATACATGCACAGGTATGTTCGTTGTGGCACTGTTTACAATAGCAAAGACCTGGAACCAACGCAAAGGCTCATCGATGATAGAATGGATGAGGAAAATGTGGCACATATTCACCATGGAATACTATGCAGCCATAAAAAAGGGCAAGTTCATATCCTTTGTAGGGACATGGATGTATCTGGAAACCATCATTCTCAGCAAACTGACACAAGAACAGAACACCACATGTTCTCACTCATAGGCAGCTGTTGAACAATGAGAACACATGGGCACAGGGAGAGGAACATAACACACTGGGGTAGGTTGCGGGGTGGGGTGCTAGGGGCGGGACAGTGGGGGACGGGGAGGCTGGGGAGGGAACAATGGGAGAAATGCCTGATGCAGCCAACGGGGGTATGGAGACTGCAGACCACCATGGCATATGTGTACCTATGCCACAACCCTGGGGGATGTGCACATGTACCCCAGAGCTTAAAGTGCAATAAAAAATAAAAAACATAACCTGTATTATCCTCATATGCAAAATTTCCTATTTCAAATATCTTCACATGAATGCATTTAAAATAAAATTATTGTTTCATCATATATTTTATAAATCTCCACTTTGTCAAAGGAAAATGTTAAATGTCTAGTTGAAAATAAGTGCTCTAATAGACATGTGGCTTTATTTTCACTTGCAAGCTAACGATAGGGAAAAAAGAGAGAAATCTGGAAAATGTGTGACAAATTTTTTCACATGACTTCCTTGGTTTACATCTATCACATTGAGGAATGTCAGTCATGAAAAGGATTTAAGGAGCAAATTTTAGCCTCTCCCAATTACTACTGATAAAGTCTATTTTAAATATAATGCCTCCATTTTATTCTGCTTCTTATATACCTTCAGTTTTTACTCATTCCTAGGAAAAACCCCAAAGAATTAACTAAATTTGGCTGTGAGGATTTTAAATATTTTATAATCATTTAAAGTATTTTAGAACTGATTTTAAAACTTATTTCATTATTATACAATGGATTTTCTTCGTTGTTCACTGTGGTCTGTTTCAACCCATCATACAAAGCTTATTTAGGAAAATGATGGCAGAAAAGGAAAATAACAAAGGAAATAAAAATCTAAGGGATAAATAAAAATATGTCTGACCCCTTCACCCAAAATTTATACACTCATCCCAGGCCTGCCATTATTCTCTTAAACAACACTCAACAAATATTTATTGAGTGCTTATTACATGCCAGCAATGTTCACAGTGACTGAGATATATTGAGGGAAGACTTTTGTCCTTCTGGAGCTTAAAATTATGTTGGTGCCTTTATGAATTAGAAGAAAAGTCCCATGTGGGTGAACATAGCTCTGAGCAAGTATGGAATAATGAGTAAAGCAGTGCCTTTGGTGAGTAATAAAAGGTGTCTTTTTTTTTTTTAATGAGAGGATAGCTTCAAGGCAGCACATATGGCTTGGCAAGTGTAACATGGGCTCAATTTTAGCTGTCACTTGCTCCTTTCGATATGCATTTTTGTGCTATGCAGACACCATGCAATCACACCCAGTGGCTTGCCTTTCTAGTCCCACTGTTTTCATATTCTTTTGTTTAGCAGTTGCCGCGACTTCCTGAAGATAATAATCCGTCTATGTCTCACTCACTCCTTCAGCTTTTCAGTGTCCATTTTGGCAGTTGTTATCTGCTAGGCACTCAGTATATTTTTGGTAATTGACTTGTGCTTCCTTCAGTGTATGTCACAGGATTTAATACGCTTGAACAGAATCATTGTTTTTGGATATTGCTAACAATATGGCAGAATGCTTCATGGATTCATGATATATATATTTATACATCTTAGTGCATTTTTCTCTGATATGAGGATTTCAAGTTAATCATATGAGTTTATTTCAGTTTTTAAATAGCAATATTATATGCTCATTGAGACTCAAAGAGTAACAGAAATATTTGCTAAGTTATAGGGGAACATGCTTTCAGACAAGTAATTAAAAATTCTTTCTATTAAATAAATTTCTCTGGCTTCATGAGTCTTCACTGGTTTAAAAACATGGTCACATTTTTTAACAGATGCTAATAAATGATATGCTGGTGCTATGGAAATATAATTCTTACTAGAAATAATATTTTAGAATTTAGCAATGGATCATTCAAGTGAGGGGGTTCTCTGAAAGAGGCCAGCAATGAGTTATTGCCTAAGTAAAATTATATGCAGTAAACTCACAGTCCCAGGTGTATTTTCATCAATTGGTTTTGATATTATATCACCAGTTCCTGAAGATTTATGCATATTTTCTTTGATATCAAATAAATTTGACTGCATGAAATATTGTTAGGCAAATATATATATTATATATGTAATATATATAATATGTATTATATGTAATACACATGATAAAGTTTATGACTTCATACTCTGGAACTTTATAAGATATATATATATACACGGAACCTTATAAAGTTTCAAAGTATAAAATAATAGAAAATGTCAAAATGTTGAATAAATACATGTTTAATGAGTTAATCCTAAATCATATTCAAACATAGAAAACAAATTAGTTCCCTATATTTTTCTATTTTTCTTGATCTTGTCTTCCTTTAGGCAGTTATCTATAAATGCTTCTAAATAAGAGTTCTGAAAATTTCTATCAGTACGATTATTTCAAATAGCACCTTTTCAGCATGTCAAATCTGCTTTCAAACTAATATATTAAAAATTTAAAGAGCCATGGTTTAAACATTTTTTAATGGAAGTGATATTCTAATAAAATAAGAGGAAATTGTTTTATAAAATTTGAAGTTCTTCATGCCAGCTAAAGTTTCCACTTTTTTTGCATAATGTTGTAGGAGATTTATTGCTCTGTAATTCAAATAATAATACTAAATGGAAGGATAATTTAAAAATAAAAAACTCAAAGGTCAATAATGCAATATGATCCAGAACAAAGTTATTTTTCTCTTCATCAATAGATACAAAGACTCTATCTTTAGTCCTTCATATTATTTCAGTGTTCATGAAATAATCCTGTTAGGTCATTGTGTTTATAGTGTGTTTATAGGTTATTAGAATAAAAAGAATTCAGTGAATTGAAAAAAAATGGGACCACAAAGCATGCTAAAGTGTTACGTTTTCTGTGGACTGTGATTTTTCCCATGGAGCATCTATATTTCCTCTAGAAAAACAGTCTCAATTTTGATCAGAATTCATAAGATTTGGATTGGGTTGACTGTACCCAAAGCTCAGGGTGAGTATGTGAGTTAAGCCAACTGGCACATGCCACTTCTCAGGCCACAGTGACTGGTTTGGGAATGGTATACTACTTCCTCAGAGCCTGATATGCCAGAAGACTTTGCTGTGATTCCCTGCACTGAGATGGATATTCTTCTCTATAAGATGTGAAGTCCAAAGGATGTTACATCAAAGGATGTGAGAGCAGTGACAATCATCTTACACACATACATGAAGGTCTGCTATAGCAATGCATCAAACAAGGAGAAGGGCATAGTCGAGTGATAGTGTGAACATTGCTTGAATCCCTAATCAAGCAGTACCAGAAACCAGAGTTACCCCTGGACTGTAAAATTTCATGTAGCAGTAAATTCCCTGTTTGCTTATGTTTGGCTTTCCATCACTTGAAACTGAAACAGTTCTAGCTGATAGAACATTCAACCCAGGAAATTGAAGCCTGGGGAGATGGAGTGTGCTCACTAATATCACACAGATATTAGACGCATGGCCAGGGCCGTCTCTTTTGTAATAAGCCCCATGTTATTTCACCTTCACGGTTTTATGTGAGAAACTTCAGCAGTGTATAAATCCACTTTTCAAAGTAGGCTCCAGAAATCCCAGGGAGGCAATAAAAAGGATAAAGAAAGGGATAGAGATCCAAGATCCAAAATAATAGTTTGGCAGTGACATCTACCTTTTACCTTTCCTTTCAACCATCAACAGCACTAAACATCTGTGAGTAATAATTTTAGGTGACAGTTATATCTTCCAGATGGATTATTGCTTTTAATGTTTTTGTTAGGAATGGAATCATGTAGATGATAAAATAGAATACTGAAATTATAAGGCACATATTTTATCTCAGTAAATAATTATACATTTTGTTTTTCCCCTGTACTGTACAGATGAAATAATATAATACTCAATGGTACCTAACTTTGAGCTAACCAGCTAGGGCAGAAATGGAGATAGCTCCCTCTGCAAGTGAGAGGTGACATATTCTTTGCAGTTACCAAGCAAAGATAATGTCTGTGTTGTCTCATTTATACTCACAACAATCCTTATAACTATTATTCTTATTGCATTTACAAGTGCCAAATCTGAAGATTAGGAAGGTTAAATACTTTGGCCCATGTCACATAGTTGGAAGCAGTTGAGGAAGAATCTGAACCAAGGTTACCTGTGTCTGGAAATGATCCCTTAACTGTATTCTAATAGACAGAAATGGAGTAAAAGTAACATGTATTTTAGCCAGTCAAGTTCCTATTCTAGAGGAACAGGGACTGGAGTTTCCTGCATAACACCAAAGTTTTGGGAATCTCAAATTATAACTAAGCACAGGGTCATTTAGTCAGAACATCCCCCACTTGTAATGGGATTGACCATGTTGACAAGTTCAGTGTCTGCTTTCGTGAGTTTCATTTTCCCATACTGTGTTTCTTGGTTTTCAGACTTCTCTAGACTTCATTGGCTTTCTATGCAGTGTTCCATTTTGTCTCTGTTCATACCAAGCCAGTTTAATATATGAAAGAAAATATGCTCTCTAATTTAATCCAGAAGCAATAATGCTAAATGCTACAGTACAAAGCTAAAAATTCTTAAAGCAGATTGTGAAATCACAGACATATACATCTTTTTTTTTGAGATGGGGTCTCTCTCTGTCACCTAGGCAAGATCTTGCGCAATAGCGTGATCTCGACTCACTGCAACCTCCACCTCCCGGGTTGAAGCAATTCTCCTGCCTCAGCCTCCTGAGTAGCTGGGATTACAGGCGTGTCCCACCACGCCCAGATAATTTAAATACTTTTAGTAGAGATGGGGTTTCACCACATTGACCATGATGGTCCCGATGTCTTGACCTTGTGATCCACCCACCTCAGCCTCCCAAAGTGCTAAGATTACAGGTGTGAACCACTGCTCTAGCCTGACATACATCTGAATCTTGCCATGCTAGATACTATCACTAGAAGGAGGATGACATCTTGCAGAACTGTGGTTATCTCACTACTTTCCATGAATGAGTAATTTCTTTATTTTTATTACCTTCAGTTTGGATAATTGTCCAAGATCTTTAGCTGCAATGAAAATCATCTGGGGTCCCTAGAAACAAAGAAAAAGGAAGAGAAGATTCAATCTTAAGATATTCTTTATTAGTCACAACAGAAATGCAGTCAACAGAGAATTTTTTTATTTTCCTTATTAGAGTTATGGCTTGTGCCAGAAGCCCTTAATTGGTCTACTTTAAAGATTATGTTAGATATATCTAATATCACTGGCAGTATAACAGTCCTCATAGGTGTCCCACTTCTGAAAGTCTTAAGTTTAGGTTAAGAAATGGGTTGCTACTAATGTAGCCAGTTTAATGTAGTATATAGATTAAATCAGTGATCTTTAACTTTTATTCATTTATTTTTAGCAGAGGCAACTTCCTCATTCTACTCCATGAAAAAAAAGTATGCAAAATCTGAAGATATGGGGCTACAGAAGGTGGAAATGCTCCTTCTAAAATGCTGTTCAATTTATTAGTGACCTACCCTCTTAACCCCTCCATCAGCCAGAGGCTTTCTCTAGAACCTCGAAGCCCTAGGGAAATGAATTTGAAAAACATGGGAATAAATCATCCAATGCTTTACTAGAATGAAAAACTAGAGGCATGTCTGTTGGTATATGTGACTGGAAAAGTATTAAATTTGGCCAAGTTCATTATTGCTTAAAATATTTTCACAGGAAGAAAAATTAGCTATTCTGAACTAATATTATCTAGTTTTTTTTAAATTAGAGTGTGTATATTTATTGGAGAATTAAAGTCTGTAAGCTGGAGAATGGCAACCGTGGTTAATATTGCTCATATTTTGCCCCAGCACCTAGCACAGTGCCTAGTACATAGTAGGAACTCAAAGAATATTTATTCAATGAATGAATAAATGATATGCATTCATACTTGTATATCTCAATAGTAGAACAATTTAGATGACGGTAAGCTTTCCTAAGGAAAATCTTATATAGAAAGTGAAATGTCATATAAAGCATTTCTACTATAACATAATATATACATTCTTGAAAAGCCTCATATTCTACAAAATTGCACACTAAAAATAATAGGGCTTATGGGAAAAACAGCAATGGGCCGAACAGTCCAAGCTCTTGCAATCCTGTTACTAAAGAACTATCAAAACCATAACTCCTACTTTTGGATATGGCGTTGACAGCCAGCAGGTAATTCAGTGAGGCTGACGGTTGCCTCAAGGAATATTAAAAATGCAAAATAAACAAAACAACAGCAACAAAACAACAGAGTTCAATAGTGGGCTGAGATAATGCTCATACAAGTGGAGCTACCAGCAGAGGCGAGAGGTAGTCTGCCATGTGTGACAGCCATGCAAGATTCAATTTTCCAGAGAGGGAGCCCATATACAGTTACTCTCCTCTATTTTTCCTTTTTAAAACAGGTCTGTGAAGTAGCCAAGGTGAAATCTCTTTCCTTTTTCAGCTGAAGTTACAATTTTTCTATTATATTCCAGAGCCCCTGAGAGAGGGAAATTTATATATAAACCAACCCAACTTCCAGATTATACTGATATTCCTATGTTGAACAATTACATGAATGCTAACTGGTGTTATAGAAATTACCACTATGGCACATGTATACCTATAACAAACCTGCACATTCTGCCATGTACCCCAAAACTTAAAGTTTAATAATAATAATAATATATTATGTGTTAAAGCAGAATGTGTGTGTGTGTGTGTGTGTGTGTGTGTGTGTGTGTTTATAAATGTGCCTTCAAACCTATATGTATATATAGGCTATAAAATGATTACACCACACATTCATGGCATTAAGTGAAACTCATAGTCATTTATATTTTATCACTCACTGGCAGTAAATCAACAAAAATATATGCATCTTTGCATCCTGGAATACTTTATAAGAAAATTATTTCTAGGCATATGCTTTCACTGGATAAACATGAACTGAGCGTGTATAAAGTATAATAATTCGTATTTTACTTCCATTTATACTTATTCATTATTTGCATCAATTTGTCTTCCTCAGTCAGAGAGAAAAATAAATAAATTTCCCCATAACAGGTGCTTGTGTTATTTTTCCCTTTTTGGGCTCAGGATATGTGAACTGAGATACCTGTCTCTGTGTACCTGCTTGACCAATATCTAACTTTGCAGCCAATTGATCTTTCTGATTCTTTTTCATTTTTCTTTGTGTGATACAATCACATTCTTCAGATTCACTTAAAAGTGACTCTATTAACCTCCAACTGGGAAGGTAAGAGCTGAAAGCAGAATAGAAAGGTGAAAAAAGTTCCAAATAGTAGTTGTATACCTATCTCTTAAAACAGCAAAATTTCAGAAAGAATCACAGTGGATACATTGTATCTTAATTCTATTTTCTTGAGGTCAGTAAAACTAAATAAAAATTTACATGTAGACCAGATAACCCTATAAATGGAATTTTGATGCATGTTTTAAGAGGTTTAGTTCTGAATGTCAAGCAATGTGAGGTTTGAGTGCTACTGCTACTATTTAACATTGACTTGGATATGAAACTATAATTTGACAGATCATTGTTAAGAAACCGTATACCAAATGCTTTTCCCCAAAATGGATTTAATTAGTATTTCATCTGTATGAAAACCAAGTGCTTAAACCAAAAAAAGATGAGTTAGTGAAAGCATAATTAAACTTTATATACTTACTGTTTGATCTGTCAGAGTAGGAAGAACAATTTGTTTTTCTATTTTGTTGAGAACTAGCTTCCATAACTCTTTCAAAACTCGCTTCAGGACTGTTTTCTCACAGATTTTTGCTGAAAGACTTAATCTGAAATAAAATAAAATATATATTTACTTTTAAATTTCATATCAAGGTATCCATGTGGGCCTTTATAATTTTCAAATGCCAGATTCCATTTACTAAATTATTATTCAAAATATATAATATCAAAAATCTATTTCATGATTGTGTACATTAGATAATTCTCTATATTTGATAGAAAATGATATTAGCATATTTCTTTTCCTAAGTTGTTTTCTAAATCAAAGGCTTCAAAAAGAAAAATAACTTTATTATTATTATTATTTTACTTTAAGTTGTAGGATACATGTGAAGAATGTGCGGGTTTGTTACATAGGTATACATGTGCCATGGTGGTTTGCTGCACCCATCAACCTGTCATCTCCATTAGGTATTTCTCCTCATGCTATCCCTCCCCTGCTCCCCCACCCCCAGACAGGTCTCAGTGTGTGATGTCCCCCTCCCTGTGTCCACATATTCTCATTGTTCAACTCCCATTTATGAGTGAGAACATGTAGTATTTGGTTTTTTGTTCCTGTGTTAGCTTGATGAAAATGATGGCTTCCAGCTTCATCCATGTCTCTGCAAAGGACATGAACTCATCCTTTTTTATGGCTGAATAGTATTCCATGGTGTATATATGCCCCATTTTCTTTATCCAGGCTACATTGATGGGCACTTGGGTTGGGTTCCAAATCTTTGCTATTGTGAACAGTACTTCACTAAACATAGGTGTGCATGAGTCTTTATAGTAGAATGATTTATAATCCTTTAGGTATATACCTAGTAACATTATTGCTGGGTCAAATGGTATTTCTGGTTCTAGATCCTTCTGTGATTGCCACATTGTCTTCCACAATGGTTGAACTAATTTACACTCCCACCAACAGTATAAAAGGCTGCCTATTTTTCTACTTCCTCTTCAGCGTCTGTTGTTTCCTGACCATTTAATGATCGCCATTCTGACTGGCATGAGATGGTATCTCACTGTGGTTTTGATTTGCATTTCTCTAATGACCAGTGATGATGAGCTTTTTTTTTTCATGATTGTTAACCACATAAATGTATTCTTATGAGAATTGTCTGTTCATATCCTACACCCACTTTTTGATAGGGTTGTTATTTTTTTCTTTTGAATTTGTTTAAGTTTTTTGTAGATTCTGGGTATTACACCTTTGTCATATGAATAGATTACAAAATTTTTCTCCCATTTTGTAGGTTTTCTGTTCACTCTGATGATAGTTTCTTTTGCTGCGCAGAAGCTCTTTAGTTTAATTAGATAGCACTTGTCAATTTTGGCTTTTGTAGCCATTGCTTTTGGTGTTTTAGTCATAAAGTATTTGTCCATGCCTATGTTCCTAATCGTATTATCTGGGTTTTCTTCTAGAGTTTTTATGGTTTAAATCTTTGATCCATCTTGAGTTAGTTTTTGTATAAGGTGCACTATTTCAATTTTCTGCATATGGCTAGCCAGTTTTCCCAACACCATTTATTAAATAGGAAATCCTTTCCCCATTGCTTGTTTTTGTCAGGGTTGTCAAAGATCAGATGGTTGTAGATGTGTGGTGTTATTTCTGAGGCCTCTGTTCCGTTCCATTGGTCTGTATATCTGTATTGGTACCAGTACCATGTTGTTTTGGTTACTGTAGCCTTGTAGCATAGTTTGAAGTCAGGTAGCTTGATGCCTCCAGCTTTGTTCTTTTTGCTTAGGATCATCTTGGCTATATAGGCTCTTTTTTGGTTCCATATTAAATTTAAAGTAATTTTTTCTAATTCTGTGAAGAAAGTCAATGGTAGCTTGATAAGGATATCATTTATTTATAAATTACTTAGGGAAGTATGGCCATTTTCATGATAGTGATTCTTACTATCCATGAGAATGTAATGTTTTCCCATATTTGTGTCTTCTCTTATTTCCTTGAGCAGTGGTTTGTAGTTCTTCTTGAAGAGGTCCTTCACATCCCTTGTGAGTTGTATTCCTACATATTTTATTCTCTTTGTAGCAGTTTTGAATGGGAGTTCATTCATGATTGGGCTCTCTGTTTGTAAATCATTGATGTATAGGAATGCTTGTGATTTTTGCACCTTGATTTTGTATCCTGAGACTTTGCTGAAGTTGCTTACCAGCTTAAGGAGATTTTGGGCTGCGATGATGGAGTTTTCTAAATATGCAATTATGTCATCTGCAAACAGAGACAATTTGACTTCCTTTCTTAAGATTTCAATACCTTTATTTCTTTCTCTTGCCTGATTGCCCTAGCCAGAACTTCCAATACTATGTTGAATAGGAGTAGTGAGATAGGGCATCCTTGTCTTGTGCTGGTTTTCAAAGGGAATGCTTCCAGTTTTTGCCCATTCAGTATGATATTGGCTGTGGGTTTGTCATAGCTCTTATTTTGAAATACATTCTATCAATTCCTTGTTTATTGAGAGTTTTTAGTATAAAGTGCTGTTGAATTTTGTTGAAGGCCTTTTCTGCATCTATTGAGATGATTATATGGTTTTTGTCATTGGTTCTATTTATGTAATGGATTATGTTTATAGATTTGCATATGTTGAACCAGGCTGCATCAACTAATGGGCAAAATAACTTGATTGTGGTGGATAAGCTTTTTCATGTGCTGATGAATTCGTTTTGTCAGTATTTTATTGAGGATTTTTCACATTGATGTTCATCAGGGATACTGGTCTGATATTTTCTTTTTTTGTTGCGTCTCTGCTAGGTTTCAGTATCAGGATGATGCCAGTCTCATGATATGAGTTAAGGAGGATTCCCTCTTTTTCTATTGTTTGGAGTAGTTTCTGAAGGAATGGTACTAGCTCTTCTTTGTACCTCTGGCAGAATTCGGCTGTGAACCCATCTGGTCCTGGGCTTTTTTCACTTGGTAGGCTATTAATTATGGCCTCAATTTTAGAACTTTTTATTGGTTTATTCAGGGATTTGACTTCTTCCTGGTTTAGTCTTGGGAGGGTGTATGTGTTCAGGGGTTTATCCATTTCTTCTAGATTTTCTAGTTTATTTTTGTTGAGGTGTTTATAATATTATCTGGTGGTAGTCTGTATTTCTGTGAGATGAATGGTGATATCCTGTTTATCATTTTTTATTATGTCTATTTTATTCTTCTTTTTTTTCTTCTTTATTAGTCTGGTTAGTGGTCTACAGATATTCTTAATCTTTTCAAAAAACCAGCTGCTGGATTCATTGATATTTTTGAAGGGTTTTTCTTGTCTCTGTCTCCTTCAGTTCTGCTCTGGTGTTTGTTATTTCTTGTCTTCTGCTAGCTTTTAAATTTGTTTGCTCTTGCTTCTCTCTTCCTTTTACTGTGATTTTAGGGTGTCAATTTTAGATCTTTCCCACTTTCTACTGTGGGCATTTAATGCTATAAATTTTCCTCTCAACACTGCTTTAGCTGTGTTGCAGAGATTCTAGTACATTGTGTCTTCAAAAGTGAAGGAGTAATAAAATCCTTTACGAATAAACAAATGCAGAGAGATTTTATCACCACCAGGCCTGCCTTACAAGAGCTCCTAAAGGAAGCACTAAATATGGAAAGGAATTACCCATACCACCCACTGCAAAAACATACCAAATTTTAAAGTCTATCAATACTATGAAGAAACTGCATCAACTAATGGGCAAAATAACCTGCTAGCATCGTAATAACATGATCAAATCCACACATAACAATATTAACCTTAAATGTGAATGGGCTAAATGCCCCAATTAAAAGACACTATTATTGCGTGGGAATCTGGCAAATTGGATAAAGAGTCAAGCCCCTTCAGTGTGCTGTATCCTGAAGACCCATCTCACATGCAAAGACACACAGAGCCTCAAAATAAAGGGATGGAGGAACATTTGCCAAGCAAATGGAGAGCAAAAAAAAAAAAAAAAAAAAGCAGAGGTTGCAATCCTAGTCTCTGACAAAACATATTATAAACCAAGAACGATCAAAAGAGACAAAGAAGGGCATTACATAATGGTAAAGGGATCAATACAACAAGAAGAGCTAACTATCCTAAATATATACGCACCCAATACAGGAACACCCAGTTTCAAAAAGCAAATTCTTAGAGACCTACAAAGAGACTTAGATTCTCACGCAATAATAGTGGGAAACTTTAACACCCCAGTGTCAATATTAGACAGATCAATGAGACAGAAAATTAACAAGGATATTTAGGACTCGAACTCAGCTCTGGACTAAGAGTACCTAATAGACATCTACAGTACCACCCACCCCAAATCAACATAATATACAGCAGTGCATCACACTTATTGTACAACTGACCACATAATTGGAAATGAAACACTACTCAGCAAATGCAAAAGAATGGAAATCTTAACAGTCACTCAGACCACAATGAAATCAGTTAGAAATCACCATTAACAAACTCATCAAGACCGCAAACTACAAAGAAACTGAACAACCTACTCCCGAATGACTACTGGGTAAATAACAAAGTTAAGGCAGAAATAAGTTCCTTGAAACCAATGAAAAATAACTTTTAAAGCACACAAAGTAAAATACCTTTAAAGGCAAATGGTCCCTTTTTATTCATATTTTATACTTAATAAACCTAGAGTAATTTCTCATACCAGACACCAAGGTTTGGCATGACCATTGAGTAAAAGATAACAGAACTGACGTTTGTACCCATATTACAGGAGTAGAAGGCAGAAGGCAGTATCATTCACCATAGTGGAGCCAGTCTCCCAAAACACATGATGTTCATGCTCACCCCGATGTGTGTTTAGCATATGCCCATGTTCATGGTTTAACACCAAGGAAATACATTTTCTGTACTATGGGGCACTGAACCAACATAACAACGTATATAATTTCAATCAAACCAACATAACAACATGGCAAAGGTATATATAATTTCAATCAAGAATAAAAAGTTACTCCTTACAAATTCTTCTCATGGTGACATAATGATGTAACATTATCTAGCAGTTGTATAATACCCTTACAAGCTCTTCTTTAGAAACTTCTTCTATATGTATTTCTCATTTACTACTATTCCTATATTAGAAATCCAAAACAGGCACAGACTGGCTTGGGTACTTGTCCACAAAAGTGAAGCTAGTAAGT
This sequence comes from Cheracebus regulus, assembly GCA_963574635.1. NCBI lineage: Eukaryota > Metazoa > Chordata > Mammalia > Primates > Pitheciidae > Cheracebus > Cheracebus regulus. The sequence continues at coordinate 13,808 of CAUYQU010026160.1, forward strand.
TAGATTCAAAATTTGACTCTTTTCTTCTAAATCCAGCCTGTCTTTCAATGTCTCATACTGCCTCTGATGAATATGCTTATGCAGGAAGTTCCAGCCTGTAGGAAGACACAGTGCTGCATAAATATCTATTAAATATACTATTATATGACCCTGGGCTCTTTGAGATGCTGAATGAATTAAACCTGTTTCACAGAGAGCCACAGATGGGTCATATATTTCAGGGCCACCTCACTGACTCCCTATTATGCTACTAAGTACTCTATGCTTTTGGACTCAGAAATTATAACCTGGGCTCTGGTCATGATAGACAGATTTGACTGTTTTTAATATTTAAAGATATGCATAATTAGTAATTATGTAATTACAATGGATAATATTGAAACGCCTGTGACATGTGAGGGCCACATAGAGAGATTTTCAAGACACATTTTATGTTAAAATATTTATCCCAACACTATGTATGTAAAAGCCAATATATAAAAATATGTGAAAGCAACCTTCTCTGGATCAAGGGGAGGGTTGGGGACTCCTGATGCATGCACGTGGATCTCCAGCTCCTGTAATTTGAAAACTCTTTTTCAAGGGAACCATTTCTAGCTTGCTGGTGAGTATTTGGCATGGCCATGGGGTAGAAAGCAGCAGATGTGTCACGGCAGAACAACAAAGGCTATCCACAGAGCAATTCCTGGTATGATTTGAGACACAACAACTCTGCCAATTTTGCTGCAGGTGTACAATTTCCACTTTCCAAAGATCCAAGTCTAAGAATTAATCTTGTGTTTATGGTCAGCTCACATACTTGGCATGCTGACTAACCCTGCTTAGACTGGAACTAAAAGAACAGGAATAAAATCACTGTCACGTGTGCAGCTCATTGTAGGATTTCTGCTAGTTGAAAATACAGTTTACACCTCATTTTGTGAAGTAGTGAGGTCTTGGTGAACAAAGTACAACATAAAGAAATATGTCGTTTTATTTAGAGAGGCTGCACAAAGACAAAAGGAGCCTATATATTTAAAATATAAAATGATTTTTAAGAGAATTTTCTCAAACCACCTTGAAGACTTTCAAACTTCTATTATTTACTTTAACAGAAAATAAAAGAGAACTAACAAATGCCTCTTTAATTCAGTCTGAATTAATCAACTTGAAAATGTAAGCTCAAAAGCATATATTTTAGGACCTGAACTATCTACATGGGCTGAATACAAAACGAATTAATCAGACAGTTTTCAAATGCCATGTATACCGGCTGGCAATAAAGATTTCCTGTCATGTAATTAATTTCATTTTCATCAAAATTTACCTAGCTGTTTTCTCTTCCCTTGGAATGCCTGTCACTCATTTCCATATATCTAAATTCTATCCATTTTTAAATACCCAACGCAAATCAATTTTTTACTCATTCTTTGAAGTAGAAATAAATATTTTACTCATTATCACTTTCCATCTTTTGTATATTTGTGTTCCTTTCTTCTTTCTCCTCCTAAACTATTCGCTCCTTGAAAACAGCATCAATAGCTGGCTTTTAAGTATCTCCCATATCTAGTGGCTTTTAAGTTATGCATTCTGAATTAGCCCTGAGGATTTCTGCAATTCTCCATGACATATTTCCTTCAAAAATTTTTAAGGTCTTTTACAAATTCTTAAAGCTCATAGATAATTTTCTAACTTTATACATTACCTCTTTCTACCAATAATTATAAGATGTGACATATGTGATAACATAATTTTCTACTTCTAATTATACTTTAGTAAGACTGAGTAAAAATAAGAATCAAAATGTACTGAAAATAAGAGTCAACCCACTTTCTCTATTAGCCTGGTTTTATAGATGGTGAAATGGATTCAAAGTCACTCAGCTAGCAGTTGGAAGTACCAAGATTACGTCAAACTTTCTGTTGTGTTCACAATTTTGGTCACAGGACATAGCAAAGAGTTTTGCTAGCAATACATAATATATCTTCAGACTACCAATGGGAGTTCTAAAAATCAGAAGGCATTCTAGTGAGAGGTTGAAGCGAATTGGAATTGCATGGGCCTGCTGTTCATCACCATCACATTCACAACCAATACTGGTGTGTTTATAGTGACCCATTCCTCTGTTGTCCATAGAAAAGAGTCATATACTAAAATTAAAATGTCCAGAGACTGTATAGAAAATTATGTGGTAGAAGTGAAAGTCTTCATTAACAAACTAAAGAAACAAGGAAAAATCTTTCTCCTTCTCACTTTTCTTTCTCTTTCTTTACTTTTTCCCTTTCCTCTCTCCTTTCTGCAGCTTTTCTTCTGCACCTACTTCCCTACTTATATCCTATTATCTATTTACCTATTTACCTATGTTCTGGATATTTCCCCACAGAGAACAAAACCTAAGGCTTAATTTTCCTACCAAATATTGACATTAAATAGATAACAACATTAGACTTTTTATGTAGTAAGAAAGCAACCAAAGGTAAATGGAATTAAAACAGAAGTCATAGTATACAGAAGAGATTCTTCCTATGAATTATTTCTTTTTTATCCTTACCTATTTAAAAGTTTTATAATTATGACTGTGGGAAAGTTTAGCTGGAAAGGAAAAGAAATGCACTAAATACATTTAACTGCTTGGAAGAATATCCATTTTTTTTCCTTTCCAACTCTTATTTAAATTAAGAGGGCATATATGGGAATTTATTACATGGAGAAATTGCATGCTGTGGGTGTCTGGTGTACAGATTACTTTGTCACCCAGGTAACAAGTATAGTACACAATACGTTGTTTTTGATTCTCACCCTCCTGCCGCCCTCCACCCTTAAGTAGGCCCTATGGTCTATTGTTCCTTTCTTTGGGTATATTTGTACTCAATGACTAGCTCCCACTTACACGTGAGAACATGCAGTATTTGGTTTTCTGTCCCTGTGTTAGTTCACATAGGATAATGACCTCCGGCTCTATCCATGTTGCTGCAAAGGTCATGATCTCACTTCATTTTTATGGCTGTGTAGTATTCCATGACATATATGTACCACATTTTCTTTATCCAGTCTACTATTGATGGGAATTTAGGTTGATTCCTTGTCTTTGCTATTGTAAATAGTGCTGCAATGAACATATGCATGCATGTGCCTTAACAGTAGAACAATTTATATTCCTTGGATATACGCCCAGTAATGGGATTGCTGGGTTGAATGGAGGTGCTGTTTTAAGTTCTTTGAGAATCCTCTAAGCTGTTTTCCATGGTGGCTAAATTAACTTACATACCTACCAGCAGTGTATGAGCATTCCCTTTTCTCCATAACCTCATTAGCATCTGTTATTTTTTAACTTTTGATTAATAGCCATTCTCACTGGTGTGAGATGGTATCTCATTGTGGTTTTGATTTTCATTTCTCTAATGATTAGTGATGTTGAACATTTTTCCCTATGCTTGTTAGCTGCTTGTATGTCTTCTTTTGAGAAATGGCTATTCATATACTTTGTCCCTTTTTAAAAAAATTATTTATTATACTTTAAGTTCTGGGGTACATGTGCAGATTGTTCAGGTTTGTTACAGAGTGGGATTGTTTGTTTTTCACTTGTTAATTTATTTAAACTCTTTATACAGTCTGGACATTAGACCATTGTCAGATGCATAGTTTGCAAATATTGTCTCCTATTTTGTAAGATTTCTGTTTACTCTGATGATAGTTTCTTTTGCTGTGAAGAATGTCTTTAATTATTCCTGTTTTTCATTTGTTGCTTTTTGTTGCAATTGCTTTTGGAATCTTCATCACGAAAACTTTGCCAGGACCTATGTCCAAAATGGTTTTTCCTAGATTTCTTCTAGGGTGTTTATAGTTTTAGATTTTACATTTAAGTCTTTAATCCATCTTGAGTTGATTTTTGTATACAGTGAAAGAAAAGGGTCCAGTTTTGACCTTCTGCATATGATGAACCAGTTATTCTAACACCATTTATTGACTAGGAAGTTCTTTCCCTTCCTGCTTGTTTTTGTTAACTTTGTTGAAGTTCAGATGGTTGTAGGTGTGTTGCTTTATTTCTGGGTTCTCTAATCCATTTCATTGGTCTATGTGTCTGTTTGGTGTTTTGATTACTGTAGCTTTGTAGTGTAGTTTGAAGTTGGGTACTGTTATGCCTCTGGCTTTTTCTTTCTTTTGCTTAGAATTGCTTTGACTATGCAGACTCTTTTTTGGTTCTAAATAAATTTTGAAATTGTTTTTTCTAATTCTTTGAAAAACATTGCTGGTAATTTAATAGAAATAGCATTTAATCTGTAAATTGCTTTGAGAGTATGGCCATTTTAACAATATTGAATCTTCCTATCCATTAGCATGGAATATTTTTCCATTTGTTTAAGTCATATTTGATTTCTTTCAGCAGTATTTTGTAATTCCTGTTCTAGAGAACTTTCATCTCCCTTATTACCTGCATTTCTAAGGTTTTTCTTGTGTGTGTACACATGGCTATTGTGAATGGAACTGTGTTCTTGATTTGGCTCTCAGCTTGGATGCTGTTGGTGTATAGAAATACTACTGATCTTTGTACATTAATTTCATATTCTGAAACTTTGCTAAAATTGTTTATCAGATCTAGGAGCTTTTGGGCAGAGACTATAGAGTTTTCTATGTGTACAATCACATCATATGTAAACAGAGATTGACCTTCTTTCTTCCTCTTTGGATGCCTTTTATTTCTTTCTCTGGCCTGATTGCTTTGGCAAGGTCCTCCAGTAATATGTTGAATAGGAGTAGTGAGAGTGAGCATCTTTGTCTTGTTCTGGTTCTCAAGGGAACTGCCTCCAGCTTTTACCCATTCAGTATGATGCTAGCTGTGAGTTTGTCATAGATCGTTCTTATTATTTTGAAGTATGTTTCCTTAATGCCTTGTTTTTGAGAGGTTTTTAACATGAAGAGATGTTGAATTTTATTGAAATCATTTTCTGCATCTATTGAGATGATCATGTGGTTTTTGTATTTAGTTCTGTTTATGTGGTGAATCATGTGGATTGATTTGGATCTGCCGAACCATCTTGCATCCCAGATGTTGTGTCTTTGCCAGGTTTTAATATCAGAATGATGCTGGCATCATTGAGTGAGTTACGGAGAGTCCCTCCTCCTCAATTTTTGGAATAGTTTTAATAGGATTAGTACTAGCCCTTCTTTACACATACCATGAAATTTGGCTGTGAATCCATCTTGGTAGTTTGTATGTTTCTGGGAATTTATTAATTTCTTCTAGGTTTTCTAGTTTGTGTGCATAGAGGTGTTTGTAATAGTCTCTGAGGGTCATCCAGATTTCTGTGGGGTTGGTGGTAATGCTCACTTTGTCATTTCTGATTGTGTTTATTTGAATCTTCTCACTTTTTTCCTTATTAATCTATCTAGTGGTCTACCAATCTTTTTATCCTTTCAAAAAACAAACTCTGTTTCATTGATCTTTTGTTTTTTACGGTTTCTCACTCTCAGTTTGATTCAGTTCAATTCTGATTCTGGTGATTTGTCTTCTGCTGGCCTTTGGGTTGGTTTATTCTTGTTTTCCTAGCTTCTCTAGGTTGTTAAATTGACATATTTCTACATTTTGATGTAGATGTTTAGCACTATACACTTTTTTCTTAACGCTGCTTTAGCTATGTCCCTGAGACGCTGGTATGTTATACCTTTGTAAAAAAAAAAAAAAAAGAATTCTATAGACAACAGATGCTGGAGAGGATTTAGAGAAATAGGAATAGTTTTACACTGTTGGTGGGAGTGTAAATTAGTGCAAACATTGTGGAAGGCAGTATGGTGATTCCTCAAGGATGTAGAAATAGAGATACCATTTGCCCCAGCCATCCCATTACTATGTATATACCCAAAAGATTATAAATTGTTCTGTTATAAAGACACATGCACATGTATGTTCATTGTGGCACTGTTTACAATAGTAAAGACTTGGAATCAACCCAAATGCCCATCAATGATAGACTGGATAAAGAAAATGTGGCACAGATATACCATGGAAACTGTGCAGCTATAAAAATGATTAGTTCATGTCCTTTGCAGGGACATGATGAATATGGAAATCATCATTCTCAGCAAACTGACACAAAAACAGAAAACCAAGCACCACATGTTCTCACTCATAAGTGGGTGTTGGACAATGAGAACACATGGACACAGGGAGGGGAACATCACACACTGGATGTTGGGGGAGTGGGAGCTAGGAGAGCAATAGCAGGGGGTGGGGAGGTTGGTGTGAGATAATATTAGGAGAAATACTTAATACAGTTGATGGGGGGATGGAGGCAGCAAACCACCATGGCATGTGTATACCTGTGTAACAATCCTGTATGATCTGCATATGTACCCCACAACTTAAAGTATAACAATAAAATAAATAAAGAAATAAAATTTTTAAAAGATTACTTGATTTCTGTCTTAAATTCATTGTCAAAAGTCATTCAGGAGCAGACTGCTTAATTTCCATGTAATTGTATAGTTTTGAGAAATTATCTTCGTATTAATTTATAATTTTATTGCACTGTTGTTTGAAAGTGTGGTTGGTATGATTTCAGAATTTTTGAATTTGTTGACAATTTTTTCATGGCTGATTGTGTAATTGATTTTAGAGTATGTGTCATGTGTGCAGATAAGAAGAATGTATATTCTGTTTTTGTTGGGTGGAGTGTTCTGTAGATGTCTGTTAGGTCCTTTTGGTCAAGTGTAGAGTTTAGGTCCTGAATATCTTCATTAATTTTCTGCTTCGATGATCTGTCTAATACTCTCAGTGGGATGTTCACATCTCTCACTATTATTGTGTATTTATTTATGTCTTTTTACAGGTCTCTAAGAAACTGCTTTATAAATGGATGTTCCAGTGTTCGGTGGATATATGTGTAGTATAGTTAAGTTTTGTATTGGTTTTTTTTTTATTATTGTTTGTTTAGAGTCTGTTTTATCTGAAATTACAATAGCAACCTTTACTCTTTTTTGTTTTCCATTTTTTTTTTTTTTGGTAGATTTTTCTCCATCCCTTTACTTTGAGCCTATGGATGTCATTGCATGTGAGATGAGTCTGTTAAAGACAGCTTCCTGACTTTCAAGTGGAGCGTTTAGTTAATTTACATTCAAGGTTGATATTGATATGTGCGATTTTATCCTGTCATTGTGTCTTTAGCTGGTTGTTATGCACAGCTGATTGCATAGTTACTTTATAGTGTCTATATTTGATGTCCTTAAGTGTATTTTTCTGTTGGCAGGTATTGATCTTTCATTTTCATGTTTAGCACTCCCTCAGGGACATCTTGAGAGGCAGGTCTGGGGTAACAAATTTCCTTAGCATTTGCTTGTCTGAAAAGGATCTAATTTCTCCTTTGCTTATAAAACGTAGTTTGACGGGGTATGAAATACTTCTTTGGAATTTCTTTAAGAATACTGAATATAGCCCCCCAATGTCTTCCTGCTTGTAGAGTTTCTGCTGAAAGGTCTACTATTAGCCTAATGGGATCCCCTTTGTAGGTGAACTGCCCCCTCTATCTAGCTGTCTTTAATATTTTTCTTTCACATTGACTTTGGAGAATCTGGTGACGGTACGGTCATCATGTATAGTATCTCCCAGGAAAGATACTAAGATTTCTGATTATATTAGGAAATTCTTACAGTGAATTTTGCAGCTCTATCAGATCACTTTGGTTCTTTTTTAAAATGGCTATTTCGTCTTTTAGCTCTTATATCATTAGATTCCTTGGGTTCCTTGGATTGCCTTTTGACTTACTCCTAAATCTTCATTTTTTTTTTCCTATCCAGATGCTAAATTCTCTCTGTCATTTCAGCCACATCAGCCTGGTTAAGAACCATTACTGGGAGCTAGTGGTTGTTTGGAGGTAATAAGACACTCTGGCTTTTTGAGTTGCTAGAGTTCTCTTGCTGGTTCTTTCTTGTCTGTGTGGGCTAATGTTCCTTTAATCTTTGAAGTTGCTATTGTTTGAATAGCGATTTTTTTTTTTGCTTTTATATTCTTTAGTGTCCTTGAGGCTTTGAGGATTTGACTCTGGTGTACGTTGGGTTCAGTCAACTGGCTTCATTTCTGGAAGATTTCAAGGGGCCAAGGCTTAGCTTGGCACTCCTGGATTGCATGCTGTAATCCTGGGGTCTGGTACAAGGCTCATTACTTTGTTTTCTGTCCCCTCAAGGATAAGCACTAGCTGCACTGGTGGTGCAAGGGTGTTTCTGGTCTTCTGGCAACAACAGTCTGATGGAGAGTGCTGATCAAAGCAGTTTGTTGGGGCAATAACAGTAGGGTCTGCACTTGCACATGCATGCTGGTGGCAGAAATGCAGTGGTGTCTATGTGTGCCAGTGGCAGCAGCAGCACAGTGGGGTGACCGTTTTCCTTGTCTTTAAATAAAGACACTATAATTTCTTTTTTATTTAAATCTTGGTCCCTTTGATATTTATTTGCCACAGCAATAATAAATGAGATAAATATGTAAACTAACATATATGACACTGGTCCCTTGGTAGGCATTCAAAATTATTATTCACTTTTCTCTTCTACATTCAGTTCTGGCTTTGAGTATCGCTGTTTAAGAAATCATGTTTCTGGTTGCTTTAGATCAATGATTCCCAGTTGTGGACACATTATAACATATAGGTACTTTGATCCTGCTTCACACTTATAAATTAAAACTTTTAAGAGTAGGAACAGAACAGAAACCTTAAAAACAAACAGACCAACCAAACTTTCTGGTTAAGAATTTGTCTTAGTCAGTCATAATGGCCTGCATCCCCATGCATTCCCACCACTGCTAAATTGTAATCTCCATGGTATTAGGGGCTTTGGCTTTCTTTTTCATCACCGTCCCATGTGTAGAATATGATTTGATACAGGTGAGCACTCAGTAAATCATTATTGAAGGCTGACTGAGTCAGGCTGCTCTCTGCTTGCCTTGGAGCTAAATTAATTCTAGTCACATTTGTGCTATTCTCTTTTTCGTCAAGTTTCTGACATGAAATCAGATACTCTGGACTCGGCTCAGTCTTTCTCTCTGTCCAGGAGGATTGCAAACAATATGTTATCCAAGGAGCATGAAATTCTAAGTCTCTCTCTGCCTCCCTCAGAACAGCAATCTACTTAGTTACAAAACTTATTTCCCCTCATTTTTTCCTTTTTTGTACAAAGTGATTCATATTTTTAACTAGTAATCAATTAAAGGTGTGTTGCTTTTTAATGATTTACTTATTTATTTTTGAATTCATTTATCTCTATAGAAAGACTTTTAATGCTACCTTACACAGAGGAAAACAATATTTTTCTTAAAGTCTTACAAGTCAAATTTAGGGCAATAAGTAAAGAGAAACCTGGGCCAAAAAAAACTTACGTTTTATCCAAAAAATCCATGAGCGGTCTTAACACAATCTCTGCATCCATTGCCGCACTGTTCTTATTAGATGTGGTGTTTCCGTTTGCTCTCATTTGATTTAGTTCAAAACTCATCTGTTTTATACACTCTTCAATTATAACCTGGAAACTAAAAATAAAGAATATAAATTCTAGAATATAAAAATGTATCCTGCTTGAGCCTGTTTCAATTTCACCCTGAGGATTTTGATTTGTTTCAACTGGTGTGAATTCCCTGCTCATGAGTTTTTAAATTCATTGTTTAACTATAAAAATTTTTGTTTTAATGAAAGCTTACTTGTAATTCTTGTAAGTAAAGCAGATAAAAGTGTTGTTCTTCAGGTTGAATTAATATAAGTAGAGCTTCATTCCGTTCCCACCTCTGACAGTCACAGTTGAGATGCTTCTCTGAGCACGTTTGGGGGAAATAACTGCTCTAGAAAGACTCTTGCAGTGTTTGACTTTCTGTTCATGTGCTAGTTTGCTAACAATAATGGCCTCCAACTCCAGCCATGTTTCTGCAAAGGACATGATGCTGTTCCCTTTTATGGGTGAACAGTATTTCATGGTGTGTATGTACCACATTTTCTTTATCCAGTCTATCGCTGATGGGTATTTAGGTTGATTCCGTATCTTTGTTATTGTGAACAGTGTTCCAATGAGCATACACATGTCTTTACGGTAAAATAATTTATATTTCTTTGGGTAAATATCCAGTAATGGGATTGCTGGGTCGAATGATATTTCTGTCTTTAGGTCTTTGAGAAGTTGCCATACTGTCTTCCACAATGAAGCTAAATGATGAGAACACATGGACACACAGAGCGAAACAACACACAGTGGGGACTATAAGAGAGTCGAGGGTGAGAAGAGAGAGATGATCAGAAAAATAACTAGTGGGTAGCAGGCTTAATACCTGGATGATGTATTATAATCTGTATAACAAAACCGCATGACATAAGTTTACCCATGTAACAAATCTGCACATATAACCCTGGACATAAAATGAAAGTTAAAAAAAAAAATGAGGTACTGACACTGTCACCATATAAATCAACCATATGCTTAAAAGCATTGTGCTGAGTGAAGACGTCACTCACAAAAGACCACATATTGCATGACTCAATTTATATAAAATATCCAGAATAGGAAAATTCATAGACACATAAAGGAGATTAGTGGTTTCCTAGGGCTAGAAAGGAGAGTGGAATGTGATTTACTGCTAATGGGTATGGAGTTTCTTTTTTTTGTGGTGATATTAGTGTTCTGAAGTTAGATTTTGGTGACAGTTGCGCAATTCTGTGAATATGCTAGAAACCACTAACCTTTATATTTTAAATGGGAGAATTTTATGGTATGTGAATTATATTTCAATAGGGCTCATTGTTAAAAAAAAAAAAAAAAAAGAAAGAAAGAAAAGAAAAGAAACACTCTTGGCATCTGGATACACCTTCTTCATTAGCGTTCTGTGACTCCACACCTTCTTGACTTTCCTCTGACCTCAGTGGCTGCTCCTTCTCAGCTGCCCGACCACTAACCTTTGGAGGAAGGTTGCCATATTTATCAAATGAAAGCACTGGATACCTAGTTAAATTTGAATTTTAGATGGTGAATAGTTTTAGCACAAACATGGCTGTGTAATATTTGGAAAAAAATAATACTGAAAATTATTCCTTGTCTAAAATTCAAGTGTAACTGAGGGTATTGTGCATTTTATCTGGAAATCCTACACTCTGATTCTCTGGGCTTGATCCTTAAACCACTTCACTTCTCACTTCTCCATCAACAATCACTTTCTTGACAATCACATCTAGTCCCATGGCTTCCATCACATCTATACAGTGATGGTTCCCAAATTTACCTCTGCTGACCTGACTTCTAACCCAAACTCCAGACGATGTTATTTAACTGACCATGAAATCTTTCTACTTAAAAAGTCTGATGAGTTTCTCACACTCAACATGCAACCTATCAGCAGAATGTATCCCAAATCTGAGGTTTTATTATTACTTCCAAAAATGCCATGGTAGATTCCTTCACCATCCTTTCACTTGAAACTGCAATAATTTCCTAAATTGTGTCTGTTCAACCCCCTACAGACAGCCTTTTAAAATAAAAACCAGACCATGTTCCTCCCTTGCTAAAAATCTTTAAAAGCTTCCAACTCCACTTAGAAAAAAATCTAGATGTATTTGACAAACTGAAAGCCCAGCATAATCTGGTGCTGGCAATCTCACTGATCTCATTTCTTGCCACTCTTCCGTTTCATTGCAGTTCAACCGCAATAGCCTTCCTGGTGTTCTTAGAATTCTCCAATGACACTCTTATTTCATGGCCACTGTTATGTTCCCTCTGCCGTGGAAGGAAATTCTGATAGCTCTCTTGGTCCCTCATTTATTTCAGGTATATACCAAATATCGCTTCAGAGAAATCTTCCTTGTTCACTCAAGCTGAAATGGCATTCCTATCAATCTCTGTTCTCTTATTGTTCTTTTATTCTCAATTGCATTCTTCATTTAAGGAAGCGTTGCATAATTTTACTTTATTTGCTTATTGCCTGCTCTCCCCCACCCCCTAGAATGTAAGCCCCATGAAAGCAAGAATTTTGTTTTGTTCAGTGCTGGATGTCCATACCATGGTACAAGATGCCATGCCTGACACAAAGACTTTGTGTGAGAAATATTGGGACAATAGTTAAAATTGCTGTATTATATACTTGAGATTTGCTAAGAGGACAGATCTTAAATTGATATTCTCAGCACATACATGCACACCGACAAACACACAAATGGCAACTCCATGGAGGTGACAGATACATTAATTATCTGGAATGTGGTGATCATTTTATAAATGGGTATGTATATCAAAACACCAAGTTGTATATCTTAAATATGCATGGTTTTTGTATGTTAATGATATCTCAATAAAGCTATTAAAAAGGAAATATGGGTTGAATGCATCAATGGACCATCTCCTTCCACCTACCTCTATTGCCTTACCCACTGTAAGGATTTAAATGTCCTGAAGAGTAATACTTTGTATTGCTCTTTTCATTCAGTATATTCCCTACACCAGTTTTGTGGCTCTTACCTAAGTAAGCAGTGGCAAGTATTAAGATATTTAAATCTTGGAGACTTTTAGCATCACCATCATTCCTATATATTGTCTGCTACTTTCATGTTTCCAGCAACAGGACTATTGCATTTTTAACACATGTGGGCAGGCAATAAAAAATGACTTAGGAGAATGAAGATTAATGAAAGCTTGGAACAGGGTCAAATCACTGGAATGGTAATGAGGAGGGAATTCATTTCAGTATTGCATAGAAGTCAATCCCATTCCTCTCCTTCTCCACACACAATGATTATACAGTTAGTTATTTGAGAAGTATCCAAACGCATAAATCCCTCAGATTTTATATAGAAGTTTAGGAATTTTCACTATGTAAGGCTTTTATTAAATATACATGTTTATTCATGCATGCATTTGACACATATTTACTAAATAACTATTATGTGCCAATCACTGTTCTAGGTACTGAGATGTATCAATGAACAGAACAGGCACAGTATTTTGTTCTTATAGCACATATGAAAAGTTTTATTTTAGCATTTACATTATAGAAATATTTTAGTTGACTTCTTTTTAAGTATTTCATCTTTCTAGTTTTTGGTTTTTCATATTTTGTTTTCCATATAGATATTTCCACACCTAATATGGAGTAATTTTAATAAATGTTAAATTATCCTAACTTGAATGTTTTTCCGGCTTCTGAGCCTTTAACAGCAGGCTTAGACATACACTGGTCCTTAATTTTGTGTACATATTCAAGGCCTGATTCCACTTCTGCCATCATGTTTGATCTTTCTCCATTTTTGGCTCCTGAATTCTTGGTTTTCTTTACTGTTAACTACACCATTCTTGCCCCTCTGGACTTGGCATTTACATTTGGTTCCTAGATGCTTGCATCTTAGCTGGCCCCTTTGAATTTGGCTCATTTCTTGGCTCTCTGCATGTTTATCTGCTTTAAAGGAACATTCTCTTCCAAGCTGTCATTCAAGAGAGTCTAAATCATTGATTATTTATTTTGCTTTTATCTGACTGGAGCTGCCTTTGAACTTTTGTCAGGTGGAGGTTGCAAGAGATGGTGGGGAAAATTGGGAAGGGGATGTTGTTTGTGGTGGAGTGTGTATTGAATCAAAGTAAAAGTAGTAGATAATTGGGACAATAGAAAGGAAGATAAATCATGTTGAAAATAATTTGAACTAGTCGATTTACCACTGGGTCATAAATGATCCCGCAGCCTGTAGTAAAAACCACCTTTGAAATGGCTACTTTCTTTTGCATGGATTTTTAGATCAGTGCACTGGGGTTGGGGGATAGACTGGACAAAAGGTGTGATATTTATGTTCTTATTATTTGAAAAGTAGTTTTCTAAACAGACTCACACTCTAAACTCTAATGAGAAGCCAGCTCTGGGAATGGTATCAGGCACATAGAGGAACGATTCTCAATGTACAATGGACAGTAGTATTCTACTTCTGCATTAATCCAGCCTAAACCAGTACTTGAACTTTACCTTTTTGTTCATATCAATTTTTGGTAAATTCACCTAAAAAGTCTTTTTTTTTCCTATTTTTTTTTGTTAAAAAAAGTCTATATTAACTGGCTTGAATAAAAGTGATATCAGTAAATAATGACAGATTTTGTGAGCACCCAAGGAGCCACACACTCACAGAGTAATGCCTATGAAATATTCCTGAATTTTTTTGTTTACTTAATCTATCCAGCCTCTGGTACTAAGGGTATCAGTTAAGAAAAAAAAAAAATAAGCAAACCGAAAAACCAAACTGCAAAACACGTGTAAGCAGAAATGCTAGTGGCACACCCTTTGAAAATTTTAAGACCATCTTTAAGTTATTATTGAGGTTTTATCACTTAGTCTCAGTTCCCAGGTAGGTGTCCTGTGAGCATGTCAGGCATCCATCAATGTGTGGTTTGGCTCAGCTCTGACTTTACAGCAAAGACATCCTAACAGCTGCATATAGTAGAATTATTTAATTATGAGTTTTAACAACATAATATCAAGTGGATTTTTACTATTAATTATGCATTTAATTCTGAAGCTCTATACTGCCAATTTAGATCTCAAGAAGAGTAGATTCCGACTAAAATTATACAGTTTGACTTAACAGCATGATCACATTGATTACTGCAGACTTTTAACCCACCTTGAGAGTATAATATAGACCTGATTGGTAGTGTGAGGAATACTGCCATAGCAACAAGGATATAATAATTATATTTTTTATGAGGAAAGCAGGACATGTGGCCCATTTATTCCAATGGCCCTAATAAACCTAATTGAACAAAGTACTAAATTCTTTCCTATATTAAAAAAATCAAGAATAAATAGATTCTGGGTAGCCACAGGTTTTAATACTTAGACTAAAATAGCTGACTTCACACAAATAAAGCTCTTCAAGTGTCCTCCTAAGAACCAGAATCCTTCTTTCATAACTGTAGTTTATCCAGACAACTTTCAAATCAGAATTCATATTCTAGCCTTTATAACCTGAATATTCCATTTCCCCAAACAAAACAAATCAAAAAGTACTTACCCATCTGAATGATTTATTTTACAGAAAGTCATTTAAATAAACTTTTTCTATTTATATTCTAGTTTCTATTCTGTTTAGTCATCTTATTTTCCATAAAGTTCTGAACAACTCTAGCTATTCCTGACCTCTTTTTGTCTCCCTCCGACTTCGCTAAATAATCTCTAATATTGCCTCCATGGCTGAAGGCAACAATCTTTCTGCTAACTGCATGTTAATTTGCAATTAGAACAAAGAGAGGCATGCTTGAAATGGCTGGGTAAAGGCCTCTTCATCTCTCAGTGTCACCCCAAGTCAGAGCCAATGAACCCCACATCTCTGGAATATTCTCTGCCTCTCCAACTTCAGGTAAACAGTACCCTGAAATTGCTAACATCCAGATGAAGTAGTCAGGATCATCCGAGTCAGCTAACAACTCTGCTGAGCCAATTGACCACCCTTGGCTCAACACAGCGAGACTGCTCTGGCTTATCTGCTGAGCCCTGAGGGTGAGTTCCATGAAGACAACGCCACTTTGCTTAAGGAAGTTACGAACATACCACTGAGAATGAAGAGTCGGCTAAGTGAGAGAGTTTTCTTCACTCTGCTTTATTCCTATATCCAAGAACAAAAATATGATGCTTTCAGAGTCTTGTGTCTTTCTTATTTTAAAAATGGCATAACCAATTATTAAATGTCTATTAATAGTGGATTTTCTAAAACACAATAATAGGTGATGGCCTATCACCTACCATATTGGTGGCCAGAGGCAGTCCCTACCCTAACAGCAATCTTTATAGTCTGAGAACTGAACACACAGTTTAAAATAATATATCAGTTATTGAACCAATATCTAAATATTTAAAGCAAATTCTATATTGAATATTTAAAGCAATATTGAAACCTAATTCTATATTAAATTAACAAACCTCTTCAAAAATGTATTTTCTTTCCTATCTATTTTAACGTTTTGATGAGATGATAGCTTCTCCTACAGGACTGAAGTGAAATTTAACTAGGGTGCACTTCTCTTCCTTTAAAATGATCTCACAGATAAAGCCAGTTTAAAAAAAAATTTTTTTAAATATAGATATATAGTAGTTTCCAAACTCCTTCCCACGGGATATTGTATTCAGATGACTAACCCCTAAAACCAAGAATCTTGACAATTTGGTATATGGTTGTTGATCCAGTTATACTCAGTGCGAACACATTGATATGTATGGTAAGAATACAACTCAACCCTCTTATGTATGTGAAGTTTTTCTCATTTCTTCCCTCCCTTTCTCTAGCCTTTCAGTAGCCAGTTACCAAGCTCTAAACACTAGAATTGCATATAGGTATGGGATATGGTTTTGCTCCTGAGTGTAGAAAAGAGGTAAAACAAAACTTAGAAGATAGTGTTGTAGGTGTTATCCAACTGATGGATGCACAGCATTCTAGGGAGTGTATAGTGAGACAGCACTATTAGATTGTGGGGTCAGAAAAGACTTTTCAGAGAAAATGACATTTAGATTGGGTTTTGAAGTTAAATAGATTTAGGCAGTCAGAGAAAACAGCACTGAAGGCAAGAATATTATGAGCTGATACCTAATTATCAATTTAGATAATGACAACTGAGCCACTTACCTTTCACCATAAGTGACGCTGAGCTCATCCAGGACCCCACTGAGCTTAACTTGAAGTTCTTTTAGAATAGTACTAGCTTCAGAATCTAGCTGCAGAGAGACCATAAACAACATTACTTTGGAGTTTTGAGAAAGCATGGCTCTGTTTCTCTTACAAGAATTTTGATTGTTATGTGGTAACTTCAAACAACATATTTTTTTTTTTTTTTAGTTTTTGAAATAAAATCTAAATGTTCAGGAAACATTAAAGAAACCAAGAAGTTCCCATATACAAAATATTGAAATTCAAGGCATGCATACAAATAAGAGCTACACAGCAAAGCCTTTGTTGGGTAGAGCAATGAGATGCAAGGCGTGACAAAAATATCCTCTAGAAAATGATAATTTCATAATTTATAAGACCTAACATGTTACATTTTAGCTGAATATATGTGTTAAAAATATATTTTAATCTTTGATATCCCTGTAAATACATAGGTACATTAAGAATAAAAATTGTTAAAAATTAACTTTGAATATTGTGTTGTGCATTATTTAAAGATGTTTCCTTATTTTCCCAACTTTGGAATTAAGAGTAATAGGATAGACAAGGTATCCTAGTACTCGCATGTTTTTCTGGAGATAATAGGCCTGAATTTTTTTCCTGGTTGCTAATTTACAGCTCAAAGATGAGGATAATAGGTGTATTGTATCTTGCAGAGAAAAATTCGTGTAAACAGCAATCCGAAATATTCTCTGAAATTGAAATGTGACTCCTTCTTCTTTCAGCTTTTGGAAATTTAGTTTCCTACCATTACTATCATTAGTTCTAATCAAGCTGATGTACTACTGAAAAAAAGAGGATGGGATAAAGCCAAGTTTTGGGAGTAAAACAAATTAAAGCATGATTTAGTATAAGTAAGAGAATCTAAGAATGCCAACCAAAGATAGGACCTAATATCAGTTTAAACTCCTGGGAGCAGATCCAGAACCAAGAAGTGTCCCTATGAGTGCGCACTGGACATAAGTCCTATGAGCCTCCAAGAGCACCTTCTAATACTAAAGAATTATGAGGAAGAAGAATTATTTACATATTTCTGCAGCTGGGTAGCTCTAAGTTGTACTGACATGACTAAAGGTATTGTAATGAAAATCAAATATTGCATTTGGCACTTCGGACTTTATTAATTATATCAAACCAATCCTTTATATCAGTTTTAACTGAAATCCAGGTAATTTTCAGGATTGGTTAGTTTCTGTCCTCTATCAGAGGAAAGGCAATTTTTCTGGACTCCTTGTATCTTATCTTTTTTTTTTCTATCTCAGTAATCAGTTATGCTGACAGCTCTTGTCCAGACACACAGGCTACCATAATAGACAGAGAGTTCCATAGGAATGAGAAAATTAACATATCCGTGAGCCTCATACTTTCCAAGCATTCTATTCAACTACAACCAGTTGCAGGTAATTCAGAAAGACAATTAGACAGTACATACTTATTTTAAAAAGACTTAAGTTGGATAATGAATTTAATCACAATTTGCCTAACAAACTGTAACTCCCTAACCCGTAACCAAGAAAACATATGTGGTTTTCCACTCCAATCCTAAGGAACAATTCAGGCTACATTTTTTAAAATTATATTTTCTTGTTATTGTGCTCATAACAATTTTTCCTTGATTTCATTTGATAAAAATGTTGGGGAAGAGGGAAAGAGATGTAAGTTCTCCCATGTGGTTTTCTTCAGGCTCTCCACTTTTTGCTCACATAGGTGGTAGTTCCCCACCCATACCTCTACCACTTCGAAGGAAATCACTCTAAAAGTAGCGTTTTCTTTAGGAAATGAGGGTTGCTTCTTATTTAAAATGTGTTTTGGTTTTCATGTTAGTTTAATATACACATTGAGGTAATTTGTTCACATTTAGGTAGGATTATCAGCAGATAATGCCTTCAGGGTCATACAGAAATGGCTACATAGGTCACTTGCATGAAATTATGCTATTTTCCCATAAAATTATTTTAGTCTACCTTAGGTATGGTGAGTAGATATTTCTTAACAAATAATTATTACTTGACAACCTAAAACTGCCAAACTACAGAGATTTGAACCTTGGATGACAGTTTTAACTTCTGGATACACAGGTATGTTTCTAAGTAGGTGCAGATAGAATGTCTCTGTCATGTAACCAGTCCCTACCCCAGAAGGAAAAGTTTTAGTTTCAGTTAAGCATGTAATGTTTATCTGATCTAAATCGTACCATTAAAACAGGCAAAGCGATTCTGAGGCTGATGTACATGACTCTTGAAAATTGCAGATCTTTTTCAATAATTTGCATAACAAACATAAATATCATACTCATCTAATAATAAAACGATCTCCTTCGGTAGAAAAAGTACTAGTTTTTGAGTTCTTCTGCATTTCTTTATGTGTCCAAATTGAGGACATTTTTCTTACTCCTACAAACCTTGCAAAACTTCAAGAAATAACAGATTGAGAGTTGAAAATTCATTGCCTAAATTATCAATAGCACATTTTAAAAATTATTGGGTACTTTGTAAAGGTAAAAGGCAATGTAATTTTTTTTCACAGCTTTAAACCTTAGCCTGTTATATATGTAGTATAACATCAAAATTATCTTGAATCTTTTTGTATTGTTAGAGTTATTGTTAAAAGCAAAAATTGAGGGAAAGAAAACAGAAATTTTGAACATTCATAAGTCACAGTTTAATTTATTCTAAAATAGAAACTCAATTAGCATGTGTATCTGAACAGCCTAATTGGCTGGCTGGCTAAATAATAAAGTTTCTATGTCAAGAGGAATACACACAATGAAAATGTAAAGATAATGTGTCAAATTCTGAATTTAAAATAAAGCTTTTAAGACAGACTTAAACCCCACTCTATGAAGGGCTTGGGAATTCCAAAATCTAGGCTGCCAAAGTATGGTTCAGATAGTCAGAAAAAACTAGAATCCCATATAGGTATTATCTGAGTTTTTACACCATTGAGATATTTTATCCCATTGGCTGTGATAATAGAAATTACTTGTCTGGGAGAGACAGCTAGTAGGCAAGAGTGGAGTCTTCCTCTGATGCCAGGCTGGAGTGCAGTGGTGGCAATCTTGGCTCACTGCAACCTCTGCCTCCCGAGTTCAAGCAATTCTCCTGCCTCAGCCTCCTGAGTAGCTGGATTACAGGCACTTGCCACCACGCCCAGCTGATTTTTATGTATTTCTAGTAGAGAGGAAATTTCACCAAGTTGGCCCGGCTGGTCTTGAACTCCTGACCTCTGGTGATCCGCTCACCTCAGCCTCACAAAGTGCTGAGATTACAGGTGGTGGGCCACCATGCCTGGAGGCAAGACATCTTTTGAGTTATTTCCCTTAAGGCTTACTTTTCCTTTTTCTTTAAAAGATAATTCACTTATCACCTCCTTTTGCAAATTTTTGCCCAAGAGTAGCTAGCCCTAGGCAGTTAGGAGATCCAGCCTCTATACTATGGTTTTTATTATAACTGTGTATGCAGCGTTCTCTCTAAATGATCTCTTATAAATCTATCTCTTCCATCTATCCTGAGTGTCTGTCCCAGTATCCTGCATTGATGGGCATTTGCCACATGTTGAGGAATGAAGTGGGGACAGACAGAAGCATAAAATATTCCCTCACAGAAACAGTCCTACATTAAGAACGCTTTATCTTCTTGGACTCATACTTTGCATTATCTATGAATAGGATACTTTTGTCCTTGAAATCTTTCATTCCTTAGAAACCTATATTCCAGAGTTATCAAGTTAATCCTGTTTTCAAATATCTATCTCATTGCCAGACCATCTCAGGTTTTTCCCTGATATTTGTTTGGTTCAGAAAAATGGTTACCATACTCACACGACATGTTTGTTTTCTAGAACAGATCACTTCCCTAGAGATCTAAAGAAAATACATGTTATATACTCTCTTACAGCAGCAATTGTTTAACTGACCCTCAAGCTCTTGTTGAGTTACAACCAATGGGTTACAAAGTGTCATTTAAACTCTTTAGATAGCTCAATATAAACTCTTGAAAAATAGACTCTGCATGGAAGAAATTAAAGATCTTTAGTGTAAATTTTATTTCTTCTCCACAGTCTTTATTACTATCTCATTTCCTTTATTTCCTATGGGCTACTAAGCTATTTTTCCTTGTGTTCAGCTCATCGGTATTAGGGGTGTGTTATTTTCTGTAAAGAAATACAAATCAGGAAGGAAGGTAACTCCCTGGCCATCTTTCCAGAGGTCAAAATTTAATCATTAGTCTGGTGAGTTTCATACTCTCCAATATTTTTGCATTAAAGCATTAATAAATAAAAATTTCGCCACTTATTCCATGAAAAAGACAGCCTTATTTCCAAGTAAAATGCTGTATAACTTACACTCTCGGTTCCTTCTTTTGGTGTTTGTTCCATCAATTATCTTTTCCCTTTTCATTCTCTCTATCATTAATTTATTACCATATCCTATAAATATGCTTGGGTAACATTTACGTTAAAATAAAAAATGGACAATGAAAGAGAAGCCAAACTTATTTGAAACTACCTTCTCATTGACCTCTAGCAAATATCCTTCCTTCTTTTGATCTTTAAACTGCTCACAACAGTGTCAAACTTGTTGACGCCACGTTCTTATCTCCTAGCGTTCATTAGTTCTCTGCAATGCAGCTTCTACTCTGGATACGGCACTGAAATGATTCCATATGGTCACCAATGATCTGTTAATTTCAAGGACCTTATTGCTCTTAGCCTTATTCACACTCTTGTGCGCTCTGTTTCCCAAGGTCTTTCCCTGCTTCTGTAACTGCCTGTGATTTGTCTTTGTCTTCTGTTAACTTCCCTCCTCTGCATACCCCTTAAATATTAGTGTCCTTCAGTTTTCCTTTTCCAATCTTCTCTTCTTCCACTCTGCACTCCCTTTGAGCAACTGGATTCATGCCCATGGCTTCAACTATCACTCATATGCTAAGGGTCCCAAATCCATTATCAACATTCTTAACAGCATACCTGAGAATCGTGTCTATATTTCCAAGTACCTAGTGAACTTCCACTTTGATGGCCTATACATATATCAGTTGTAGCATATCAAAACAAAACTTATTACCATTCTTAATTTATTTAACTTCTTATTTCCTCTGTTTTGGTTAATGGCCTATAATTGTTTAAGGCAGAAATGTGAAAGTCACCTTTGACTTCTGTTTCCTTCCTTCCATATTTACTTGGATGCCAAATATGATTGGTGATAACTCTCTGAAATGTTTTATCCACCTGTCTTGTCCTCTTCACTTTCAGATTTGGAATTTTTCTCCTCTAGCCTACTGTAATCATCTGCAAGTTGTGTTCTTGTTTCCTGTTTTCTCCTTCAACCTCCTAGCTGGTGTAATAAACCCAAATATGATCATGACACTTGCTTATCATTCTTCAAGCTGGTTTTCCACCAGGGAATTGCTTCAAGCAACTTCTCACAATCTGATCTGGCCTCTTGCTTTTTTTTTTTTTTTTTAAAGATCATTTTCCTTCAGATCTTCCATTTGACCAGAATTATTTCATCTAATAAGGTTTACTTCAACTTAAAATATATGACTGAGCAATCAGCATAAATTCCCTAGTGAATCTAGAAGTAGGGTACTTTGCGGGAAATGCCCTAAATCACTTTGTAAGCCTGTGGTGTCGGCATGAATACTGCAATTTGTTTTCAGAAATAAAAGAATACATGGTCCTCTCTACTGGAAACAAATGTCCCCAGCTCTTACTATACTACATTGTCTTTCATTTCTTTTTAAAATGCCTTTTAGGAGAAACTCCAAGAACTTAAATGACAGTTTTCAGACAGATTATGGAATTTTCTTTATCCTCTTCAGATTTGCATGAATGTTATGCTAGAGGTATCTATCGGTTGTATAAATTCATGATTTCAACTTCTGGGTTTCAAAAAGCTGAACATCAATAGCTGTCTCCCATCCTAATTAAAGAGAGTATGCAGTAAATCCAACTGTCACTGTTCTTCAACTAAATGCCTTTGAGATATGTTAAATGAGGTTCTTCAGTTCACACAACTGAAGGAAAAAAAATTGCCTTATCTTTTATAATTCACTCAATATAGTTTTGAGTTTGTGAATATATAGCAATTTTGGCTTTTTTCTGTTTCTATTTCTACAATCTGTTTTTCTTGAAATTACACCTTCAAGCTTTATGTGAGTGATGTGACATTCTTTTCTCTTAAACATTTTTTCCCTTCTCACCTTCAACACATACACTATTCTACTTCATGGATTGCTAACATATGGATTGTCCTTATAATGACAGAAATTTAGAAAAAGAAAGAATTTCAGAAATCATGTAGTACTACTTCCTGGTTTTTCCAGATTGGTAAAACCAAGATGCAGATAATGTGTTATGGTTTTGCAGCCACATGAGGACTGAAGAGGAGCATTCTTAGAAACTATTTCCTCCGAAGAAATTCTCTTCTGAAAATGTTCATTAAAAAACCCAGAAATCCCAGTTTGGTAGCAACGGGAAAGGAACTTAGGTCTTATATGTTGCATCTATTGGCTTACTAATAGTGAAAATGGACTGAGTAGGGATAAATTAGGAATAGAATAAATGAGACACTTTATGTTTAGAATTTTCTTCTGCCCTTCTCCCCTGTCTTACTCTGTCTGAGCCACTTGGCTGTTTTTTCACAACCTCTCATCTGTTATAAACCACTGCTCAGCATTGTGAATATCACTGGTCCACTCAGTTAACTGAATTCAGAACCTGTTGACCATCAAGTGCCGGGACAGAGTGTTCTCCATGAGCCATTATCTCAGGGTGCCTGAGGACTATTCTGCTAAGCAGGACAAAAAAGAGAATCGACTGGGTTAAAGAAGTTAAATTTTACCGGTAACAGCATTGATTTATGGTTTGCTGGGGCAGGCATGAGCAACTGAAGGTGATCACAATGAGATAATGAAATAGATTTATTACAGAAGATGGCAGTTGAAGTGAAGCTCTCTTCCTCTCCCTCTCCCTCTTTGCTGTGGCATTTATCCTTTCTCCTTAAGTTTTCTTAAGGTTCAGAGAAGGGTGAGTTTAAAAAGGGACGTGGCAGTATATGAGTAACCCTGTGAGCTCTCTCACATGCTCTGGTAAATGAGGTTAACAAGCATCACCTGCCTGGGTCTGTATTTCATTTTGACATGGCTTGCAAGCCAAAGAATCTCTCAACCTCCTTGGTAGCACCTTTTCATAATTTCACAAGCTTAGCAGTTAGCTAAACTTTATGTCTTAGTAGTGCTAAACTCCTAAACATATTTATTAAATCACTTCAATATAATTTGCTTTACTGGTCCTTATTATTCTCTTAATTTTCCATTAAGTTCAATTTATGAAAAATAACTGCAGAGATAGCAGAGATGGTTAGGAGTAGAAAGAAATCAGGCAGTATCTGCATGTTGCCAGAATAAAAGGCCAGCACTTACTTCATACATTCAATTCTCCTTATTATCTGGTGCTATGAAGCTATCACTGGTTGCTTTTACTGACTTCAGCCAAATTACATTTCTCTTTGTGCCTGTGTTTACACAAGAGACAAGGTTTGAGTTTATTTCTGAATTGTTGCAGGATAAGCCATAACAAAGTTCAGATGAAAGTAACAAAACTTTCATTTGAAAAATATTTTCATGTTTAGAAAGTATTCGTGTTGTTTTTCTCTCACACCTTATCTATTTAATCGCTCTGATTCCCCTAAAAACTTCTAAGATTTTTAAGGGTGGGATCTGCATCTTAGGAATTATTGTATCTCCAGTTCCTAGTAAAATTTCCAGCTCCTAACAAGTGCTCAACAAATAAATATTTATTGAAGCAGTTAGCGAAGGAGTAAATTCTGTCATTATATTCAGTGTGGTCAGATCTTTTTTTCATACAGCAGTC
Organism: Cheracebus regulus; assembly: GCA_963574635.1. Classification (NCBI taxonomy): domain Eukaryota; kingdom Metazoa; phylum Chordata; class Mammalia; order Primates; family Pitheciidae; genus Cheracebus; species Cheracebus regulus. Next base: position 38,314 of record CAUYQU010026160.1, read on the forward strand.
AGTCCCAAGGGGAAGAGATGCTTATGGTGGTGTAGAAAGACGTGGAGCATTTGGCTTCAGAATATCCCTCACTACGTGCTAAAAGGTATCTCTAGTCTAATGGTTGTTTTAGCAAGCCTCTTACTCCTTGTAATCTTCTTGAGGCCCAGGCATAAATAAATAAAAATCCTTTTATTTTGCACCCCAACTTCTGCCCACCTGCAGAAAAAATAAATACAAGTAGGCAACAATGGGTATTCAAACTAAATAGGAAGAACTTGCAAATTGCTTTACAAAACAGTTTCAGAACTGAAAGGAAGATATAATGTGACAATCTGAAACTATTTTACTATCTAATATATACTTTATAATTTATTCTATAATTTATTTTATAATTCCTAAAAAAAATAAGCACAGTAGATTCATTCTTATTAATTTATTAACTGGTAACTTATATCTCCATTTACATTAAGAAGAGAAGATGAGACAGATCAGAAACCTGAACACAAAATTTGTCCTCTGTATAACACCACTTTTTATAAGATTGTATATAAAATGTAAGCATAAAGGCCAGAGTCTTTTTTTTTTTTTTTTTTTTTTATTTTTTGGCTCAAACTGTTTCCAAAGGTGGAGTGCAATGGTGCGATCTCGGCTCACTACAACCTCAGCCTCCCGGTTTCAAGCAATTCTCTTCCTTAGCCTCCCAAGTAGCTGGAATTGTAGGCACCCACCACCGTGCCTGGCTAATTTTTGTATTTTTAGTACAAATGGAGTTTAACCATCTTGGCCAAGCTGGTTTTGAACTCCTGACCTTATGATCCACCTGCCTCAGCTACCCAAAGTGCTGGGATTACAGGTGTTAGCCACCATGCCCGGCCAAAGGCCAGAATCATAAAAAAAAAAAAAGCAAGCATTTTGTATATAACTGCAAATCAACTACCTGATATTTTGGGATTATCACATTCTTTAATACAAATACTTGTCTGCACTCTTGCATGCTATCCCAATTTCCATACAAATACCTTGATTCTCAGGTGTACTTAAGATTCAAAACACAGAAAGTAAGCTGGTCAGGAGTGGTGTACAAATAAGAAAAATAACTATTCTGAGTTATTTTCTAATTATCTGATTCCTTCCTTCCTTCTTTCCTTTCTTTCTTTCCTTCTGACAGTCTCACTCTGTCACTCAGACTGGAGTGCCATGGCGTGACCTTGGTTCACAGCAACCTCCACCTCCTGGGTTCAAGTGTTTCTCCTGCCTCAGCCTCCTGGGTAGTTGGGATTCCAGGTGCCCTACACCATGCCTGACTAGTAGAAACAAGGTTTTGCCATGTTGGTCAGGCTGGTCTCAAACTCTTGACCTCAGATTATCCACCCACTTGGCCTCTCAAAGTACTGAGGTGACAGGTGTGAGCTACTGCTCTCAGCCTGATTCCTTTTTAAAAAGCATAGAGCACTAATTCTCAAAGCATGGACCCCAGACCAGTAGCATCATTACTCAGAGATTTCATAGAAATCCAAATAATCTGACATTGCCCCAAACATATTGAATCAAATACACTGGGGGTAGAATTCAGTGATGTGTGTTTTTATAAACTTATCAGGTAGTTCTGATGTGTGCTGAGGTTCAAGAAGAATTACTGCCATGGAGTACTATTTCCTTTAAAGCTCTGATCTTTCATCTTCTGTTGTCTCAGCACATATGAAGTTGAGAGGACAGAGGCAAGTGAAAAATGATGAAGATTAATGTTTTTCCTTCCTGGTCTAGGGTTGCTTAGCTAATGACTAAGTCCATGTAGCTAACAGGTACGACAATCAGTTTCAATGAGGTACATACACACACCTTTAGGCGGTCAAATGCAATTTCTAGTTGACACATCAAATTTGCCGTTAAAAATTAAAAGCGACATAGATATACATTTCTGAAATAAAAGGATAATTTAGTTGTTCATTGAAATACACATATATTTAGAACAATGAGACTATGGTGCAGATTCCTTGGCTCTAGTCTGCCTGGACCTATGTGAAGTTACTCCCATAGGAAACTGTACCACCATGATATGACACAGAGTGTCAATCCTTTTTTAAGTCATAACAATAAAAATAGCATTATCATTATACCTAATGTATCTGCCTTATGGTCAAGAGATGAAAATAATTTAGCTGAACAAATGAACCCTTCCTTTTTCCCTAAATGTCTTAATAATAACTAACTACAATTTGAAATAACGTCAACAGTTAGCAGGCTTATGGATAACTATGGATCCTACTATTTAAAATGATTGTATGAATAAAATATTGTGAAGGAATAATGCATCTTCTAAATCAATTACCATAATAAAAGTTCTTTACAGTTTCAAAATCCATACCTTATAACTTTCTGAAAAGAAATTAAATTTTGGATTTTTTTCATATATCTCTACAAATTAGACTGCAGATTAAAGAGGAGTCCTTTTCAGGGATTGCAGCAATGTCTTTTTGTTATAAAATGAATATAAGCTAAGTAATTATTTGCAATTGATATATACTGAATTATATTCACAAAATAAGCTATTAACATGATATAAGCTACAGTAATGATTCACCAATAAATGAAAATTAGTACATGGCACACTGACAATCGTTTTGTTGTTATATTTTTTTAAAGGAGCAGGTAATATTGTATGGGGATTGTAGTGTAAATAATTTAACTTCTAGTTCTGGTCCATCTGTAACATGGGTTGGGTATTATATTTGTTTCAGTATAGTGATTCCCAAAACTGTATCCACATAAAAAATTGCCTGAGGTGCTTTTTAAAAAAACAGACTCTGTAGTCCATTTCTAAAGGTTAGTTTTTCTTCATGGTTTGTGAGATTCTTTTTAAAAATATTCTTGAGAGGAATCAGAGACATTGTGTCAAAATATGCTCCAGATTTATAAGCAGAGAAGTATGTTGGAAAATCTCTTTATAGGAGAAGAAATTTAGTGGTTTGCTATTCTGTTTTGCCTTTTTTTGTTTTTCCTAAATAGGGCATTGCTGACATGGCCCATAGGATATTGTGCCTGCAATTGTCTATGCTTAATGATTGCATAAGCAATTGTTTTTGGAACCATTGTCAACAACATAATCCCAAGATCATCATGGTGTTAGGCATTGTTTCCATTTTGATTCCATACAGAGAGTGGATTTTTCTACTGAAAAAAGGTTTTAAACACTCTTTTTATTTCCAGAGGGAAAAGAGGCTGATCTTGTGAATAAAAAACAGCTGCCTGAACTACACAGTGATCAGGATAAAGTAGCCGGGAGCTGCAGTAGCATGCAGTCATGCCTGTAAGCAGCCCGCACTTTGCAGATAGTATAATATTAGAGGCAAGCAATGCTGTTGTTAGAAGCCAACTAATAAACACATAGCATTAAAAATTATTTTGAGCAAGTGCACAAGCAAATATTTGCTATTTAATTTTTATAGCAAGAAGTACATATCTCAGCACAGATGCAGGGAAATAAAATAAAAAGAAACTCTTAAAAGAAGAATAAGGTCTACCCTGGAAAATATCCCTTAGCAATACCAGTCAAGGTTTTATAAACAGTTCCACTGAAAAGAAGAAACTAGGAATTTGGATTAGTAAACACTGTATAACTTTTAAAGGCTCCCGAACATGTCTGTATCAAGTGTTGTATACACTCCTCCTATCAAAGGGTGAATTCTGTAATTTTCAATCAAATCCCTTTTTATCTTTATAAAAGCCTCAAGTTAAGGAAAACATTTAGATACTGCCATGTTTATACAACAATATTTTAAGAACCCTGCTTATTATTTTGAAATTCTGTTACCTAGAGACCCCAGAGTAATCAGAAACTCTATCATAATTCTGTATTAATTAAGCTTATATTTTCTGGGAGGATACATGTTGCACTCAGACTTGAAAGCAAGTCTTGCTTCCTCCTGACATTTCATCAGTCTCTATACCAATGCTAACTGGCCCTACCTAAAACTTTGAACCGAAAATGGAAGATAATAACTGAAACAATCTATGCATAGAGAGGAGAAAAAGAAAACAGGAGAAATAGGAAATCATAGAAAAGGGTAAACAGAAGGAAAGAAATGAAAAGAAAAATACTTAAACATAGAAAATGAAAGAAGAAGATTACATTGTTAGAAGCTAAACATTCATTTTATTTCACTGATTTATTTAAATTTTCTTCTTCAATTGTGTCTGAAGAGTTTAGCAAACAGAACTTGCAAGAGTTTTAAAGGGAGAAGGCACCAAACTTGGTATTTCTGTTTTCATTATTTTCTTCAATAAGAAGAGGAGTTATATGATTTAGTCATATATTTGAAATAAAATGTATAGTATGAAACCTGTATATTTCAAACCAGCAATTTTATCTGAAATAAGGAATTCATTTTTCTTTATTGGTGAAAAAGCCACTCTATAACATTTTTAGTTAGCAGGTGACTTGGTCCATACAGTTTCCTTTAAGTATAGGTCTGATTTGTCGGGTTAAATTCAGTTCAGCAATATGTTATTCACATTAGGGCTCAACTACAGAATAGTAATGAAATAGCATAAGCAGCATAAGGCGACATGTTGAAATATGACATTTTAAACATAACTTTATTCTTAAATGATTTGTGGGCTTTAAAATTTACAGAAAGGAGACAGTATTTCCCACATTAAATCAATAATTTCTTCATCACTTTTCTAAATGCTAAGTGGACTTCAAGTCTGCATATAAGATACCAATAAAATGGAAAAGGAAATCTCACATTATGATCCTTAATTGGTTGTGCTCACCCAATGCAGCAGAAGAATTTTAAAATAAGATCAATGCCCTCAAACCTTACATAAAGCATTAACACACTTTAGGGAATGCAGCCTTATTTTATACAAATAAAACTGAGATTGCAATGAAGGCACTGTTCATAAACATTCATTTTTTAAAAACCTGTGTGATTTTTGCATCATCACACGGGTTTTCTAGTGCTTCTCAGTAGGAGGATGCTAAATAGCAAGTTCATATTTCAAAATACTGAAAAGGAAACAGACGTTGGGGGAATTAAAAAAACATCTCCTTGGGGTTAAAAGCAAAATCACATGGGAAGAGGCCAATTTTAAAAGAAATATTTGTAGTCACATAAATTTAGAAATAAAAGGGATCTTTACTTGAAAATGCATCCCAGCATCATGCATATCTCAGAAACTTTCCCACAGGAAGGAACGGTGTAAACGAATCTTAAGCAGAAATATCTACCTACATATACTTGAGATAGCTGCCCTTGAGATTGTTTCAAGGGGATTGGGGGTGGGGGGAGAATCCCTGCTTTATGACCCTCTCTCTTGGCACCTTCTCCAGTCCTCAACTCCTGGATGCTTAGGTCAGTTTATGAAAAAAAGAATGTGGCAGGCAGGAAAACACAGGTGCATAGCTGGTATTTCACTGTCTGTCTGTTCCAAACAAGCAAATGGGAGTAAGTAGAAAATGCAATGGTCTTTAGGTATGGAGTGAGGGTTGGAAGGAACAGCCAGGTAAGGGATAAGATGCTTACTATCACAAACCTCATAAAAGAATCTTTCTCCTTCCTTCTTCTGCTCATGGAATTGCAAGTCATAGAAGTTGGACAAAGACATGACACATTACAGACACAGCACACAACACATTTTCGACAGAGCTTTCTTGATGTGAAAAATCAAGCCCTGGTACACATTTTTCTTGATGTGAAAAATAAACAAACCAATAGCGCTACAAAGCATATTTCAGAACAAACATTGATATCAAACTGACATTGTACAAGATGATAAAAACACAATTTGTGGAAGTTTACAAATCATTAGCATACAAATATATATATGTGTAATATGACTACACACACAAACACATATGTGCACACACATAAGACCAAAGGCCTCCCATTCACACTTCTAATGTATTTACTAAAGTATTCTGTTGTGGATAATAATCATTTTAGTTGTTCATGATATTTTAGATTATTATCGTTTCCTGTTCTTAGCTAAACCATGTAAAATCTTGATTAAGACGCTTTCATAGCAAGAGCTATGCTGCTAATAATCTCTAAGTAGGTTTTTAGCAAACATAGGAGAAAAAGATACCCACCTCTTTCCCTCCCATGGATTCAAACATTTTCTCCAGCTGGACTCGCAATTGTTGAATATTGTTCATCAAGATACAGGGCTTTAAATATAGAAAAAGAAAGACTATTATGAGCAATCTTTTTATATAAAATTATTGAATGAGTTTAACTTATAAATGGTTGAAAACAGCTTTCTTTGATTCCTATTATATTTAATATATATATAATAATTTTATGATTTCAGCATTATAGTTTGTAACAGTTAAAACTAGAAATGGTAAAATATAATGCCACATTGGGGAATGAAATTTAATAATATAGAAAATAAACCATTGGAGACTTACTGCTAAAGTTTCTTTTATCTTTAACATTGTAATATTTCATACTTAGAAAGTAAGCACATTTTTTGTTTTCATAGATTTACTTTTAGAAATAGGTTAGCTTAAATTCTTCTGTTATTTTACTGTTTCAGAAAACAAAACACCAGGTGAATTTTTAAACGTAAAAACATCTAAAAAATGAACTTAAATAAATGTTCATGCTACAGATAAAGACCACACGCTGGTATTCAAAGCCTTCTGCTTCTGGCTTTAATCTGTGTTTCTCTTCTCATTTTCCTCTTTGATTATTTGACTCATAACCAGCATTCAAGTTAGAGTGTTCCTTTTTTTCCTGGATTTTATCTTATCATTCACTTGGCACTTGTTTTATATTGCTTTACATTTGAGTTGCTTTTCACTCTCACCAGCCAATCTTAAATATATTGTACATGCTGCTGTGTCTCTTTCTGCTTTTCTTACTCACAAACTACTGCACAGTGGTGCACATATAATACATGCTTAGAACATGTTTCTCCAGTTGTTTTCAAGGAGCCAGAAATATAACAATAACAAAGATGTAAAGCTTTGTTGCAGGTCTGGATGTGAACTTAGGATAGTAAAAATTAATTCATAATTAGAAAACAATTCATAATAGTTATAGAATCATTTAGTCTTTGCTGTATTTTACTCCTAAGAGCGAGTATATCAGAGGAGAACAGACAAAGAAAGAGAAACAAACAAAAAAAGGAAAATGGATGTATCTTCCAAGCTGCTGGGAAATAAGCCGATAACCAGAGTCATGCAAAGGACTCATGGGATGTCAGAGAGGTGTTAGCTCTTATCAGTGGAAAGATTTTATTATTACTTTAGCCACATTACTGACCTTTGAAAAACTTTCTACTTGACTCTTAAAGTGACCACATCATCATTTTGATTTATGCAAACAATTTAAAAATCCCTTTTAGTTCCCTTGATTCCAGTCACTTAAATACTTTATTTTGAAACATAGATATCTGAGATTTATCCCCCAAAGATTCCATTTTAATTAGCTGAATCAAAATGTGCCACAAATGATTCTGATCTATAGCCATCACCGAGTACTACTTGATGTGGGCTTAGTCCTTTCCACAGTGAGTATCGCCAAATTTTCAGAGGATTCAGCATCTTGAGCAAAAGTTCATAAACTAAGCCAATAGACTATCTTTTCACTAGGAGATAGGGTCATTGGCATTTATTTTTAATTGCAGAAGGGGAAGATTTGGTGTGAATCTGGGCAATCGTACTAGGGAGAAATCCAAGGTCAAAGTAAAACCATGACTTATACTGAGAAGCAGAAAGACTACACAGGTGAGGGGTTTTTATCAACTTATTTCCCATAGGTCTAAGTTCACTTGATAGACTCTTCTTAGATGATTCAATATTAACATTCAAGCTAATCTTTACTGGCACATATAACAGGACCCCAGTACTAGCTTTATAAATAAAGGCCAGCTGCCAACTCCTCTTACCATGATGATTTCTGATGAAAAAGAGCTACTGAGAATAAAATAAACATAGAGAGTTGGGCTCACTTGACATGGATTGCTATTGATCCCAAGTAAGACTACAGAGAAAAAACAGAGATGTGGTTATCTAGAGGGAGACAAAAATAAATATGAGACTCTCCCCTTTCATTAAGCTTTCCCTGACCTTGAAATGTTCAAAGTTCAATTTTACTGAATCAATTCATCAAACTCCTACTGGGAACAGATTATACAAATACACCTTAAATTTAATCATGAAAGTTTTTACTTTTAACAACTTAATAGTAAATGAAATAAAGAAACTGACAGCAAAGAAAACATTGCCCTAATTCAGGGATATTGCTTTTTGAGGAGTTTAGTAAGATAAAACAACCTATGTTAAAGTCAATTTGTAGCTTCTTATTTTTATATGTTTACTTTTTCCCTAAAAATATAACAATACCTTTAATTTTATCTCAATCTGGAACAAAGTTAGGAAACTGAAACGTGATGAATATGAAAGTTAGTTTTGTTCAGACTAGGGACATTTCTATATGGCCAAAGTGTTTTTGAGTTTAAAAATATTTTTTAAAATTATTCAAAATAAAAGTAATTCTAATTTAGATTGTGATGTCTTGCTATATTTGGGAATGTGAAATAAATAAAAATGCTTTGACTGATTTCTAATTTAAAATGTCACAGAGGAAAAAAAATTATTCTAACGTATTTTATTTAACTCTGGTCTTTAATTCTGAACCCAGAGAACTGTAATGTTATGGTCATATCTTTTTTGTTTTTATTTTAAGATGGAGTTTCACTCTTTTTTGCCTAGGCTGGAGTGCAATGGCACAGTCTTGGCTCGCTGCAACCTCTGCCTCCCGGGTTCAAGCAATTCTCCTGCCTCAGCCTCCCAAGTAGCTGGGATTACAGGTGCATGCCACCATGCCCATCTAATTTTGTATTTTTAGTAGTGAGGGGTTTCACCATGTTGGCCAGGCTGGTCTTGAACTCCTGACCTCAGTTTATCAGCCCACCTCACCTTCCCAAAGTGCTGGAATTACAGGCATGAGCCATCGCGCCAGCCTATGTTATGGTCACATCTTAAATGATGTCTATCTTTAGAGATTTCTAACTCAATTTGCAGATAATGTAGATATGTTACCATAGATATACTGAAAGATGTACAACTTTCAATGGTCTTGATATTGAGATCTCATATTTAAACAATTATAAATAAGTATCTGTAATAACAACTATATATACTCATGGAAATATACAAAAGCACTTGAATTTGCCTTGAATGAAAACATAAGCCAAGCAACCAAGTGATATTCTTTTATAAAAGTTAAAATGGTACTTGACATTTAAGCAACAGTGTATAAGGTTGGTCAAAATATCAGTAATTATGGAAGAAAAGCACTGAGGGAAGGAAAAGGAAGCTCCTGTGCTGTGATATTTGGAGGGCTTTTGTTTCTTTTTATAAAGATTTAATTTTTAAAATACAACCTACAGAAAGAGTACATAGAATAATACAAGAAATACTGGGTTATGATTTTTATCTCAGTGTTTATTAAATGTAAAATATAATGTAGAGTGTTAATACATGAAGTGGAACTCTGCAGGGGCTTTTAAAACCTAATTTTCCTTTCTGAATGTCAGGAATTAGCCTTAGGAGTTCGTAGCTACCTTTCACAATCTTCAATTTGGCTGTCCTAATATAAACAGGATCTTTTGTGAAATTATCAGGTACTGTTTTGATTTTCAATATAACACTTAAGACATGTATTATCCTTTAATTAGGAATAATATGCTTTCAATAAATAAACACTCTATCTTGGTTTTTGACTATTTATAATCAATGGCAATTAGAAATCATTATTTGAGCTGTCAAGAAGTTCTAAGAAAATTTCTGGGCAGCATATTAATTTAAGGAAAAGAAGCATCTTCTAGAATTCTCAAGAACCATTAGGACTGACTTATCTTAATGAGCTGCCAGCAAGAGGTCAGTGAGGTTTCAGGGAGAAGACTAGTAGCTTTCTTTAGAATAATTCAGATTCACCTGATAGTGAAACTGATTTTTTGAGGGGGGAAAACCTGGTTTTTCTTTTCTTAAAAAAAAAAATCCTATACTCACTTTTAAACACTTTTCTTGAGAGCTACTGTTTTTCAAAATGTTTACAATGCTGCCAACTTATTAATCCTAATACTATAGATTGAATAAAAAAGTTTTTACCTTCCATTATAAAATAAATCTCACTATATTTCAAATACCTTTATCTTGCTTCTCTTTATGCCTTTTATTAAGTTGTAATACTAGTTTGAATTTTATAAATATTTCGTGAATCATCTAAAAAAGCTATTTAAATAATTCAGAATAGAAATCATTGTTCCATACCTTAACCTTCTCAAATCATTTGAAAACGGAAAGACTAAATTACACTTATTTTAGTATTAGTGCCAAAAAGAAACTAGTTGGTACCAATACTCATCTAATTTTTAAGTCCCTTGTTTTTCTCAGCTCCAGTATTTTATGAGTATGTGAATCTTCAATTATTTATGCTAGTCTTGTTCCTGATCTACATGGAAAACCACAAGTTGCCTGGCATCGAGACACTCTCAATCTTCCTGTGAATCCTGTATTACAACCAGTTCAAGAACTTTGGAGAAGTTTTTAACTTCTTAAGCTCCTTGTTTCTTATGATCCTATGTGAAAACTGAAAGTAAACAATTTCTCTTACTTACTCATACTTTGGAGAAGTATCTTCTCAACTGAGAGATATCTGAAAGTAGAGACAATTTTACTTACCACATTTTCCTTATCACAGTATGAACTGAAATCACTTGATACAATTGCAGCATACTGGAGCAGCACTTTGTTGATAGTCTAAGAAAGAAAACATGGTGAACTTTACTCAGGTAAGTATGTAGTTTACAAAAACGCTGTAAAGTTTTATCCTAAGTTACCTTCTTGCTGTCTTTTTCATCATAGTTCTCCATTTTCTTTCTCTCTCTGATAACTATTTCTGAGCCTAAGAATGCCCCCTGCTTTCATTAATTATGCAAAACAATGAAAAATGAGCCACGTTAATTAAACTTTATTTCAATTACTTAAACATGCATTAATCAGTTTGCACCCTACTGCTTTTATACATAGATTAAATTATCAAAAGCCAAATGTAGACATGATTTTCTTAGAAGAGATAAGACAACATAGCAGTAGAAATGTCATCTCTTTTTATAGAAAAGTAAAAACAAGGCTGGGTGAGGTGGCTCACGCTTGTAATCCCAGCACTTTGGGAGGCTGAGGTGGGTGGATCATGAGGTCAGACATTCAAGACCAGCCTGGCCAAGATGGTGAAAGCTCATCTCTACCAAAAATACAAAAGATTAGCCAGGCACGGCGGCAGGCTCCTGTAATCCCAGCTACTCAGGAGGCTGAGGCAGGAGAATTGCTTGAATCCAGGCGGCAGAAATTACACTGAGCTGAGATCACGCCACTGTACTCCAGTCTGGGTGATAGAGTGAGACTCCGTCTCAAAAAACATAAAAAGAAAACTAAAGACAAAAAAGCTTTAATTTTCTTTTTTGTACAACATATGTCTGAATTGTCTTAGTGGTTCAAAATCAGCTGAGGGAGACATTCCAAAGACTTAGACTGAAGAAGAGATGTTTAATTTATAAACCTGAATTCACCAAGTTGACTATAAACTTGTATTACATACTTTGAAAATCACAATGAAAACCTGAAACATGAGATAACGTGAGGACAGAAAACTGATACTCTGTTGAAGTACACAATATGCAGCAACTTAAATAGAAAGTTGACCTTGGAAAATATAAAACCTTATCAAGCAGCAGACCAAAAATCCTAATAAACAGATGGCTAATCAGACTGAATTATCTTCCAAATGTGTCTCTTCAAATTTTACTTAGGACATAATGCTGAGTTACCTTGGACTTACCTATTAAATCCTTATTCGTTTGTACATATGAACACCACTCTCAATTTACAGCTTCTTGATGACCTTATAATCTTGAAGAATCATTATATTGTACTGCATACACAAATACATATAAACGCAAACCATAAACCTGACTTTAGGCAGTTACTGTAATTCAGACATTGTAACTTGCTTAAGGTAAAGTTTGGGCTGCATGAAAATCCTCTACAACTCAGTGCCATATAAGATTTTTAAATTCTTATAATTCTGATTCCCCTACATCCTTCAGCCGCTGAGTGACATGCTGAACAGTCTGGCTTTTGTTTTGTTTTCATCATTTTCTAAAGAAGAAAGAGGAAGCTTGATACCCTTTACAGCCATTCTCGAAGTATGCTCTATGATTGACAGCTTGATTCTACTTCATAGGAAAACCCCAGTCCCTTGAATTTATGCTTACAGACAAGGAATCCTAGGATCTCACATGTACTACCCTATAAATGCCAACGGTTAGCAAGCCAGGATGGGCTGCAGGTAAGAAAAGTTCACAGTCATATAGAATATAGCTTAAAGCTGTGTGCCTGTGAGTCGCAAGTACACTTCTGTGATAATTCCCATCTTTACTAAGTACAATGTACACTTGTGAGAGTGTGCAATATACATTTTGTGGGCAACTTCAATTTCATTCTACTTTATTCAGCTAAGTAAGCCACTACCACACAGTAGTTCTTTAATACTAATAAGCTGTTGCTTATGACATGCCTAACTTACTGGTTCTTAGAATGTAGTTCTGGAATCAGCAGCATTATAAGCATCACCTGGGAACTTGTTGGACATGCAAATTATCTGGTCCTATCCTAAATTACTGAGTCAGTAATGCTAGAGGTGGGCCCCAGCTGTCTGGGTTTTAACAAGTCTAAGATAATTCCCATGCATACAAAGTTTGAGAACCACTCTCTTAACGAATGCAGGGGAGGGTGGAGGTAACTCTTCAGAGAGTTACCCATCAGAGGGATGGAAGGGGCACCTAGTAAGGCCTGGAAGACAGAAATTCTGGGCGTGTGAGCTTAGGTCATGATTTTACCTTTGGGGAACTACTGGTCTTCAGCAGACAGCATAGTGCAGAGAGAGGCAACAAACAGCTTAGCAGGGGTGGTTGCATCTTGTTCTAAAGAAATAGTCACGAGGAGCAGAGGGCTCTTTTATGGATGCATATAAAGAGCTGCTATACAAAGAGTTCCAGATTAAATAACATGAAATTCTAATAAGAGTGTGGCAGTACAGAGAATGATTCTGCTGCATTTAAAGGATCAGACAGGGTGGCTAAAATATCTTTCAGCTACAATCAGTTCTGATTTGACATGCAGCTACTGGTGGAACATAGAGTGGGATGGCCATCCATTACTGAGACAAAGGCATTGTGGTTTTCTGAGCTAATGCCACCCTGTTCGGACTGGGCTAAATATCTTGTCAACACTTCCAGTTGTGTTCCATCTAGTGTATTGCTCTTATGATAATAGGACAAAAAGTGTGGCTAAAAATCCATCTTTTCATTCACATTTTACCCATGGAACAGTGTAGTATTAGAGCAACACAAGGAAGACAAGAAAATTGTCATATTGGTTCGGCCACATTAGAAAGGTGACTTCACTGATTTATGTAATGTATTTTAACACATCCAACATAAGATAGGGTCTTCCATTTCTGCCACCACAGAAATTCTATTCTCCAAATTTCTAACCTAATTCCGATCACACCAGAATGAGAAGGGAGCATAGTTGAGGGGTTGAAAGGATTCTATCCATATCATTTCTAGTTGGCTGCCTTATTTCAATTATTTAAACATTTTTGGTCTGTTTCATCATGGATGAAAATTAGGGAAAATAATAGTAACCATTTAATTAGACAGTTGTGAAGAATAAGAAAATGTATAAAGTGAATAGCATATAATAGTGCTCAATAAATCATTATTATTTTTAAAAATTAGAGTTATGTTCCCAGAGAACAAGGAAGAGAAATATGTGTGCATCATTTACCACAGTGTCTCCAGCACCTGGCAAACAGCCAGACTCATACCCAGGACTCAATATTTGTTGATTTGTTTTTAAGCAATATTTAAAATATTTAAAATATCATTACTTCATATCTCTTTTTAAAACTAAATTACCAATACTTGTCAAGAGCAGCAGTATAGTCATAGGAATATTGACTACTCATGTGCCCATTTTATCACTCATCACAGCTTCTGAAAGTTCTTGATATGAAATTTGAAGCATTTTGTTTGGTACCTTTTTCAGTCTTAAATCCTGTTTAGTAAGAATAAATTGTCCGTTTAAATTCCATTTTAAAATGCAAAATCTTTAAAATGTTTACAGATATAATTAATATATCTTATCTCCATGAAATTGTTTAAATCAACATAAATCCCATAAAGATAATGGGATTTTAGTATATTTTGATATAAGAATCCCAATCCTGATAAGGGTGGAGTTTTCAAGACTAAAGTCACATCTGATGAAATAAAAACAAATTCCAATAGTTTGCAGTTCTTATGAAATGGCTAATTAAACCATTTTTATCTACTTTGTTACATAAAATACAAATTATAGATAGAAATGCTGATAATAGTAAAACAGATTTGACTTATTGTTATATTTATGTTTAATTAATTTTGTTTTTTATTCATTATTCTGTATAGTAAGTCACTGCAAGAGTTAAAAAGAGAAATGCTGGCAAGAGTTCTTTAAATCATTCTAATAAAATCGAATTTCTTTTTCAGTGACAATTATGATTTTCTTCTTTTCCAGAAAATGCTTCTCATTGTTCTTACATTATTTCCTTTGGATAATCTGATATTATTGAATTTCCACGGGATTAAAAATGTTTTACTTGATTTTTTAAAATTGTGCCAATAAAAGCACACATCTCCTCAGTGAAACATGAAAACCGATTCTTTTGTTTTGCTTCAGAGAATGTGTTTTCCTTAGTGTGATTCTCATTTGACCTTCCTTGTGACCTCCCACCTTTTTATACTTCCATTCAGTACACTTGGTTAAACCCCAGCAGGCTTATTGTGGCTAAGTTCAGTTTTACAGCTGAAGAAAAGTCAGAGCTACCAAGAGGTGAAGGGCGGGCTAGGGCCCAGGGTCTAGGAATCTCAATTCAGCATGCCTTGTACTCTGTTACACTGTGATCTTGTCTCCCAGTTTATGTAACCTACGTGCGTGACTACGCTGAGGGTGAATTCTAGTTACTTTTCCAATATTGGGTATAATTGTATTATGTTACTAAATATATTTACCTAAATATATTAACCCTGAGATTTTTAAATTCTCATATGATCCTGTTTCCCCTGCATCCTACAGAATTCCAAGAATAGTATGTGACATACTTTTTCAAACACTATCCCTAATGACCCAGTTTCATCCTTTTCTTGGCATTCACCCAAACACAGCTGCTCATCAAGAAAAGACTCAGGGACTTTTTAGAATATTCTCCTGCAGATTTCACTATATTGGGAAATTAGAATCATCTAAGCGGACTAATAAAGTCATCTTTAGAATAATTTAAATGAATGAAATTTGGCTGTCATTTAATATTTTAAAAAGTAGGAGGTTCGTCTTCCTAATTAATAAGGACTTGAGATCAGAATATTTCATGGCAAATAAATATAATACAGTTTAG
Source organism: Cheracebus regulus (assembly GCA_963574635.1). Taxonomy (NCBI): domain Eukaryota; kingdom Metazoa; phylum Chordata; class Mammalia; order Primates; family Pitheciidae; genus Cheracebus; species Cheracebus regulus. Next base: position 53,811 of record CAUYQU010026160.1, read on the forward strand.
TGTCTGTCTGTTTCTATCTGTCTATCTTTCTATCTATCTATCCATCCATCCATCCTCTGGGCCTCCTTCAACTTCTGAGATGCTCTGATTACAGCATTTGACTTTGTCATAGTTGTTTATAGCTTTGGCCCTTCCATACAAGTTTTTTGAGGCCACATTATGCTTATTCATGATTACATCTTTCAAGGCGTCTTAAAGTGTATGCAAGTGAGGCTTATCAGCAAGCACTTGTTGAATGAACAGCCTAAAACCTCAGTCATCATTCAATACGTGGAATCAGACTTATATTTAGATCAGGTAGACATAGAACTGTGTACGTAGTTTTCCTAAATTATCATGTTGGTCATGTCACCACCCTGCATAAGAATCAGATAAGAATCTTGGAAACAAGTGAAGTGACTAGTACAGAATTGCAAATAAATTAAGGTAGGGGTGTCAGAGAAGACTAATATCACAAAATCACAGCATTTTTTTTTCAGATTGCCACAGACCCAGAAAAAAAGTGACTCATTTTATTTAACCCACCTTTGCAAATCTTCTCATTAAGTGAGATAATGCTTCAGGATTAGGGCATTCCAGTTTCTTAATAATCTCAAAGCTCTGATTCAGCTGAGCAAAGACATCAACCACCGAGCAAGAAAAGAGCGCATGATCAGATGTCTGCTGGAACTGTGGGGAGAGGAGGTGAAACCAGCCCAAACAGTACATTAGAGGGGCAATGGAAACATTCTTATGATTTCCCATAAACAACACAATCTCCCATATCAAATATCGACATTTCCCAGTAATAAAATGCTTACCACTTTAAAATCATTAATCTCCTTTTCTAGAAAGTGTAGTGGAACTAATATGATGGGACAAGCTGCTGCTAATTGGTTTTTCCACTGCTGAATTGAGGAACTGGTTCTTTTGTATTTCATTTTCCCCACAGGCAATAGGTTGGCTTAGCAAGCTGGTTGTGGCCCAAGATTTTGGGAGTTGCTGCAGAGGGACTGGGAAAGTATCTGCTCCTAATCTAGAAATCCTGGAAAAGTTCCAGGACAACAAAGATGTTTTGTACAAGCTTATGGAACCTGTAGGTTCAGATTAATGTAAAAAATAAAGAAAATCTTGGGGAAAATGGGTGACCGGATTTTTTTTTTTTTAAATAAATTTAAGAAAGTTTGTAGTTTTCTGACCAGACCACAGAAACTGTGTTTTAAATTAATTTTAGTTATTGGGAAATGGAAACAATTAATAACAATGACTCTGATGATTCCCATTAGGTTAAAAGCAAACAATGTGACCGAATCATGACAATGAACATTCTTAAACTCACTCCATCTTTTTTGTCTCTTCCCAGTGCTCCATGAAGGAATTCCATTGACACAGCTTCATTTTCATCTAGCCACTGCATGACAAAAGGTTCAAACCACCTATAAAAAATTAAAAATGTTACACACACCACAAAGGACATCATTCACATGCAATTAACAGGAATTATGCTCTTTCTGCACAGGAGAGTAATTCAGAATCAACAATCTCCTTTCATTCTCTCTTGCAGTTTTGCTTCCTTAGAGAGCTTTATCTGTTCTCCATCAAATCAATCCCCTTCTCTGTACCTCCAACCTCTCCCTCTTTCTTGGTTCTCATGCTGCCTCAGTTATGCTTAATTCCCAATAGTTACTCTGTAATTCCCTTCAAAATTCAAACTCTTGTAAAATGTAGACCTTGGGTGCTCTCTTCCCTATCAACCCATTTCTTCATTTCTTAATTCTTTGCCATGGAGCTTCTACCCATTCCCACTAATCTGTAACTGATCCTGGGTGCTTATCTCGGACTTCATAGTTATGATTTATAATCCATGGACAATTGATTTTTGCAAATGGTTTAAGATAATTTTTTTCCTCCTTTCTGAGCATCCATTCCTTTCTCTGTATGTATGCCCAGATGATCTAGCACCATTTATTTAGAATACTATTTATTCCCCACTGCATTTGCATCTTTGAGGCAAATTAGGTCATGCCATACATGTGAATTTGGTCTCTGAACTATTTTGCTCCCTTGGTTCATTTGCTATGCATTGATATGGTTTAGATCTGTGTCCCCACCAAATCTCATGTCAAATTGTAGTCCTCAGTGTTGGAGCTGCAGCCTGGGAGGAGGTGGTTTGACCATGCTGGTGGATTTTTCATGAATAGTTTAGAACCATCCCCTTGGTGTTCTTGTGACAGTGTGTGACTTCTTATGACATCTGGTTGTTTAAAAGTGTGCAGCACCTCCCGCCTCACTTTCTCTTGTTCCTGCTCCCGCTATGAGATGCCCTGCTCCCCCTTTGCCTTCTGCCATGATTGAAAGCCTCCTGGGGACTTCCTAGAAGCAGAAGCCACTATGCTTCTTGTACAGCCTGTAGAACGGTGAGCCAATTAAACCTACTTTTTTTTTTAACCTAAACTCAGGTATTTCTTTATAGCAGTGTGAGAATGGACTGAAAAATGCATTAACGTGACACTCTCTTAACAACACTCTTATAAGATAATCGATAATGTAGTTCTCCAGTTTGTAGATTGCTTTTGAATTTTTAATCACTTTGCATTTCTACATGCATTTTAAAAATCTTGTCAATTTGCACAAAAATAACTTTTGGAATTTGCATAGGGTGGCACTGAAACTGTAGGTCCATGTAGGGAGAATTACTATCTTTATAATAATGCATTTTTAAGGAATGTTACATATTTAATTTAGTGCATCTTAAATTTCTCTCATGGTATTTTATAGTTGCTTGAAAAGATGGCTTGTACACCATTCATCACATTTATTTCTGGTGGTTTTAATGTTATTTAAATAGCACAGTTTATATACAATCTTCTAATTGTTTGTGGCTATAACATAGAAATTTAATAAAGTTTTAAATAGACCACATCTACTTTTAAAATTCTATTTCAAACAAGTTATGAATTTTCATCTACTTCCTGTTTTAGCTGAATTCTACAAAATTGGATATGCCATATTATATTGGCACTTAATTCAAAATATTTTGCAATTTTTACCATGATTTCTTTTTTCACCTGTGTGTATTTAGAATATCCTGCTGAATTTCTGTCTTTGGTTATCTAATTATATTCTTGGATTTGATTTGTGTCTCAATTCCACAGTGGTAAAGAATATATAATACATGATTTCCCTCCTTAAAATGTATTAGTTTTGTTTTATAGCTCAGGAGACAGTCTATTTTGGTAAATGTACCATGTGTACCTAATAACAATATGTATTTTATCATTTTTGTTTATAAATTTTATATCAGTGTTCTTGTGTGTAAGCATTGCCAATGAAAAATTGTGGAACCTCTAGATGGTCAGCTATAGATATAGAAATATAGATACCTGGATAGATAGATAGACAGATAGATAGATATGTTTTATTCATATTGTTCAAACTTCTTTGTTTTTACTTGTTCTTTGTTCTTACTTGTTTTATTTTTTGGGGTCTGATTTTTCAGTTCATTGCTGAAGAAGCATAATCTCCAATAATCATTTAGTCCTGCTGTCTGGTAGCTTTTAATTTTTTGATGAATGTTATATATTGCCCATGAAAAGCTGTGGACTTTTGATCTATACAATGCTGGGTTTTAGGTTGATCTATTTCCAGTTTGCCGTTATTTTTACGGTAGAGACCTTCAAAGATCTCACCTGAAAGCCTAGAGTGCTTATAATGTTCCTTCTTATTTTTTGTATACAATGTATGATTACATTTATATAATGTATAAAAATCTATAAAACTAATCTGTACATCAGGTGGTGGTTACTGCTGAAACAAAAGGAGAGGCTGTTACTGTAAGTAGGCGCAAAGGGGATCAGCCTGGACCTCTAACATTTGTCCCAGACTGCTGGTCTCTATTTAGTTCCAAATCTCTTAGTGGCCACTTTCTACTTGATTTTTTCTGCCCTAATCTCAACACATAGGCAAATTAGACATCAGAAAATGCCTTCAGTGGGAACTGCCTGCAGAATGCTGTGCTCATATCTTTGTAGTTTCCTTTTCTCTGGGTTCTTGGTCTCACAAACCCAAGCAGTCATCATAGCTCCACCACTCATATTGTTTCTCCAGTCCAGGGAGACAGCTGTAAACTGAGCTACTGTGGCTGTTTGCTCTGCAGCCCCTGTAACGCAAACTGGCAGATGTATGGAGGTAAAGAACATGGGAGAGAAGATACGACAAAATATAGGACTCACCTTAGCGCATTTCTCTTTTCTCAGGTATCTTAGATTCTCAAGTCCTGGTTGCCTTTGTTGTCTTTCTGATGCTGTTTAATTTTATTTAGCTTTTACAGTTGGCCATCAGGGAACATATTAGTCTGATTTTAGTTTAGTGTAGGGTGTCTAGACAGAGCCCAAAGCAGAAGTGTCTGGCAAATACCTCCTGTGTTTTACTTCCCTATTCCTGACCAATGATTCTACCAATGAGTCTAGGCATGCAGACTTCATGTTTAACTCTTTCCTCTTTCTTGTCTATTTTTTTCATTTCAACAGGTTTTGAGGGGAACATGTGGTGGTTGGCTACATGAATAAGTTCTTCGGTGGTTATTTCTGAGATTCTGGTGCACCTATCATCCAAGCAGTGTATCCTGTACCCAAGTGTAGTCTTTTATCCCTCACTCCGCTCCCTCCATTTCCCCCAAGTCTACTGTATCATTCTTATGCCTTTGCATCCTCATATCTCAGCTTTTACTTATGAGTGAAAACATAGAATGTTTGGTTTTCCATTCCTGAGTTACTTCAATCACAATAATGGTCTCCAATTCCATTCAGGTTGCTGTGAATGTCATTATTTCATTCCTTTTTATGGTTGAATAGTATTCCATTGTGTGTGTATGTGTGTGTGTCTGTGTGTGTGTGTGTATTCATATATATAAATATATTTATATATACACTACTCATATAGATAGATAGATAGATTTCTTTATCCACTTGTTGATTGATGAGTATTTGGGCTGGTTCCATATTTCTGAAATAGTGAATTGTGCTGCTATAAACATGCATGTGCAAAGATCTTTTTTATATAATGACTTATTTCCCTCTGTGTAGATACCCAGAAGTGGGACTGCTATATTAAATGGTAGATCTACTTTTAGTTCTTTAAGGATTTTTCACCTTTCCTCATTCTTTTAACCCCATATGTCTTTAGTTGATGAATTCTGTAAATTCTCTCTTCAAAATTTCTCTCCCATGCCTTCACCCTTTGCATACTTAGTGCAATCACTCTATATTATCAGTATAGCCTTTATTCAACATGACTGTATTTTTATTGTATTTATTTTAATTATGTTTTATTTGAAAAAAAGAAATTGTATGTATTTACCAAGTTTAACATGTTGTTTTAAAATACATACACATTGAGGAGTGGCTAAATTGAAATAATTAACAAATGCATTACTTCATATACTTATTTTTATGGTGTGAACATGTAAAATATGTTCTCTTAGCAACATTACAGAATATAAACAGCATGGTACTGGTACCAAAACAGCGATATAGACCAATTGAACTGAACAGAGGCCTCAGAAATAACACCACACATCTACACCCATCTGATCTTTGACAAACCTGACAAAAACAAGCAATGGGGAAAGGATTCCCTGTTTAATAAATGGTTTTGGGAAAACTGGCTAGCCATGTGCAGAAACTGAAACTGGACCCGTTCCTTATACTTTATACAAAAATTAAGTTAAAATGAATTAAAGACTTAAATGTAAGACCTAAAATCATAAAAACTCAAGAATAAATCTAGATAATACCATTCAGGACATAGGCATGGGCAAAGACTTTATGACTAAAATACCAAAAGCAATGGCAACAAAAGCCAGAATAGACAAAGGGGATCTAATTAAGCTAAAGAGCTTCTGCACAGCAAAAGAAACTATCATCAGAGGGAACTGGCAGCCTACAGAATGGGAGAAAATTTTTGTAATCTATCCATCTGACAAAGTACTAACATCCAGGATCTACAAAGAACTTAAACTTACAAGAAAAAAATAAACAACCCCATCAAAAAGTGGGCAAAGTATATGAACAGACTCTTTTCAAAAGAAGACATTTATGGGCTTCGTGCAGTGGCTCACACCTGTAATCTCAGCACTTTGGTAGGCTGAGGCAGGTGGATCATAAGGTCAAGAGATCGACACCATCCTGATCAACATGGTGAAACTCTGTCTCCACTAAAAATAAAAACATAAGCTTGGCATGGTGGCACATGCCTGTAGTCCCATCTACTTAGGAAGCTGAGGCAGAAGAATCCCTTGAACTAGGGAGTCAGAGGTTGCAGTCAGCCAAGATTTTGCCAGTGCACTCCAGTCCGAAAACAGAGCGAGATTCTACCTCAGAAAAGAAACAAACAAAAAAAGGAAGATATTTATGCGGCCAACAAACACATGAAAAAAGGTCATCACTGGTCATTAGAGAAATGCAAATCAAAACCACAATGAGATACCATCTCACACCACTCAGTATGGTGATCATTAAAGAATTAGGAAACAACAGATGCTGGAGAGGATGTGGAGAAACAGAAACACTTCTATACTGTTGGTGGGAGTTTAAATTAGTTCAACCATTGTGAAAGATACTGTGGCAATTCCTCAAGGATCTAGAACCAGAAATACCATTTGATCCAGCAATCCCATTACTGCATATATACCCAAAGAATTATATATCATTCTCCTATAAAGACCGCATGCACATGTATGTTTACTGTGGCACTGTTCACAATAGCAAAGACTGGGAACCAACCCAAATGCCCATCAATGATAGACTGGATAAAGAAAATGTGGTACATAAACACCATGGAATACTATGTAGCCATAAAAAGGAAGAGTTTATGTTCTTTGCAGGGACATGGATGAAGGTGGAAACCATCATTCTCAGCAAACTAACACAAGAAAACAAAACACGGCATGTTCTCACTCATAAGTGAGAGTTGAACAATGAGAACACATGGACACAGGGAAGGGAACATCACACACTGGTGCTTGTCAGGGAGTGGGGGGCTGGGGAGGGATAGCATTAGGAGAAATACCTAATGTAGATGATGGGTTGATGGGTGCAGCAAACCACCATAGCACATGTATACCTATGTAACAAACCTGCACATTCTGCACATGTATCCCACAACTTAAAGTATAATAAAAAATAAAACTGAAGAATACACTAATTATAGTGACCCTGTGCATTTTAGATCTCTTGAACTTATACCTCCTACTTAGCTAAAATATGGTGTCCTCTGACCAAAATCTCCCCAACACCCTATATCCAGTAGTATAGCATTTTTAAGTTATCCCACTATCCCACTACTTGTTATATACTTTATATGAGAAATGTATTAGAGCTGTTCTAATCTCATCACTGAATCACTCATTACTTTCTAAATCTCTTCTCTGCCCTCCATTCCTTGCCTCTTCCAACTCCCATAAAGCCTACTGAATGTGATACAAGCTTCACAACATAGCCATCTAGCTCAAAACTACTTTTCCTACATTATTTTTTGAGACGTTACTTTCTACTAATTTTATACAAATATAAATATGCCTCACTTCCTATGGATGATAGCTCATTTGTCCTTACCTTCATCATTATGCTCATAACTTTCATTATCATCTTAATGCTTTTTCTTCCTTTTCTTTCTGTAACCTGCTCTCCACAAATATTATGTGGAGTTCCCAAAAATAGAAGTAAATTCTCTCTTCTGTGAAATCCTATTGTACTTAGCTTATGCTCCTGAAATTAGCATGTATTTCATTTTGCCTTGCTTTATCACGATCTTTGAGCTTATCAGTGTCTCGTAGAGTGTAAGTTCCTCTCAGGGTAGGATCTTGATCTTATTTTCTATTGCTCTACAGCACTTGCCACAGTGTCTGGCATAGTGAAGATCCCCTTTATTTTAGAATAAAATAGAATTCTAATACATTTCAAATGCATAGTATTACATGTGTCCTTGTGTGATTATAAATGTGTTTGAGAGAAGGATATTTATGAAAAAGTTCCCTGTTAAACAACTCTTTCTACTTTAGAAATATGCATTCCTAAGATAGTTGAAAGTTTGAATAAAAAAGAAAATGTGATTAAACAGGTCAATATACAAGCACCAAACTTTCCCCAAAAAATTTGTGTTGTGTTACTTTTACAGAAAATCATTCATTTTATCACGAGTCATGTCTTATTATTATTTGTTTGTCTTTGAGTCTAATATAACATCCAGGTAAGGCATACTTGAAATATGCAACACAATTCAATTAAATATGGTTCCGAAAGACATGCAAATCCTTTAATGTTAACTTTATAACACAAATTTATTCATTCCAACGAAGATTTAAGTGAAGAGGTTTTAGTGCTGCACAATTCAGGTGTAACTTTACAGGACTGTGAATTTAGATTTGAGAGTGTGTGTGTGTGAAAATCATTACTTACAAGGAGTATTCAGGAACAGCATCCTTGAAGGCAGGAAGTTCGCGTACATATTCATTGTAAAACCATTTCACTTTGAAATGCAAATTCATATAATCAGTGCTCTTACATAACCGCTGCTTTTCATGTTCTATAACAGATAAGATCAAATATTTAATAAAGCTTGGTTTGCCAACAATGTTGCTAGTTCCAATCTATTTTTATTAACAGAATTTCTAAAAGGAAGAAAATAGTATATTAAAGGTAAAGGTATAATAAATTGCTAAAAGCAGACCTAAAATTTTACAAAATGCAGAAATAATTATAGGTCTCACATAGAATAGGTCAAACAAAATAATTTCAAAGTTCTAATGTGTCTTACTGAAAACTGTGAAAAGTCATATATAGTTATAGAGTAATAACATACTATAATTTATCTATTTATTTGCAAATTTTAAAATTTTCAATGCTTTTAGCTTGATGCAAAGTGATAGAGAGAATTAAACTTCTAAGCATGCATAAAACATGAGTCAGAAGCCATAATCATGGATTAATTAATATTGGAGATATGAAGTGACTAGATCACATTTCTGGCCTAGTTATTTACCACTTAAAGAACTAAAATAGTTGAAAAGGAGAGAAAATATCTCTCACTTATGAGTCACATGATTTCTTCTTCATTCTGTAGGTTTACCTAAAATTATCTTGCACCCCTTGGCTTTTTTTATTCTTTTTTAGCAGGATTTTCTAATATGTGGCATTTCTTTTTTCTCTCTTGCTCAAAAAGTATAGCTTAACACTGTTGTTGAGCTATTGTGATGTGGATATACAGTGCTGGAGAATAGAGACAAATAATAATGTTACTGAGTATGTTTTTCTCTGTTACTTTTCCCTCCTTAATAATATTTGGCCAATTTTGGCTACAACTATAAACAACCAAAACCAAAATATACCTAACTATATCTAGGTTGAACGTGCTATCTGAGAAGTTCTGCTTGAGGTCTGTGAGTCTTCTAAGAGCTTTGATTTATAGCAGAAACTTCCTATACTTTACATTCCAAGCTAAATTATTAAAACATTATTTGAAGCATTAGATTGTTACAAACAAATTAAGGACATCCCTGCTTTTCAAAACCTGAATATAGATGGACTGAAATTCCCATAGTAAACATAAGAGAGAACCTCAAATCACACATTTTCAAATTATTTGAACAATGAGAAATTCGAGACAAGTTGTAGAACAGAGAAGAGAGAAATAGAGAGAGAGGGAGAGAGCGAGGGAGAGAGGCAAGGATGGAGGAAGGGCGGGAGGAGAACATAAAGACATGTACTCACATAGAAACAAGTAATAATAAACTAATACTTCTAGGGCAAACTCCCAAACAAAATTTTAGTCAAGATGACATTTTGCTCTAGCTCCCTCCAAATTCACTTCACTCTTTTCACCATTCAATGTAAGATGTCTAGTTTCCCTGTGCTCTTTAAGATAAAACATTTACTTGATAAACTCAGGTAGAAATTTAACACAATACTACCCTGAAACCCAGACAAATAGAGACCTTTGCTATGGGACTGATGAATTTAGAAGATTCAACTTATCACAAATATAGATTTATCATTTAATAGCTTGTGGGCTCCTCCCTCACTTGGAATCTTACACTTGCTGCTGGCACAGAACAAGCCAGAACACTAAACATTTCCTCTGGTGAGTAACACCACCTGCTCTTATGATTAACACACTCTAAGCCCCAGAGAAACATTTTGGATCATCTTTCCTCCTGTGTCTTAGAAACAAAAGGTGACAGTGTCCAAATGCCACCAAGGATTGCCCAGGTTATACCACTGCTGACAACAGAAAGATACTGCTTTGGAGTGTGGGGAGAAATTTGTGCTCTGGAAGCACTTAGGTAAAATAAGGGGCAAACTAACTTGCCAAAATCTTCCTTTGGATAGCAGAAATGCAGCAGATTATTGCACAAGAAAGCATTATTAACAAGCACCCACTTTTACTTTTTTTTGGTTCTGCTGTATGCTTCTGAAAATACTCATAAATCACTGCAATACCATTAATCAAAACAGGTGCACATATGGCCAGGAACTATGCTAAATATTAAATAATTCATATTACTCTTAAGTTTGTATGTGTAAATTTCTATGTTAATATACATGAAACCTAATACTACTTCTTTGCCAACTAGTTGGACATTTAATGTTAAAATTGTTAAGTTTTATTTTATTTTTAAAATCTAGATATATGAGGTTTAACAAAATTTTAGCTGTATTCAAATGATTTACCTTAGAAATGTATTTCAAATATTCATAATTTGTATTCTGTTTTCATAGGATTAAATATTTTGAGTACTTTAGAAAAAATTTCTGAAAACTAATATATAAACTGTATATGAGAACATGTATAGAAATACTTTTGATTTAATTTTTGTATTTGAAAGTTTAAATTTCATTTTTGTATAAATATAGACTCAAATGTATGTTTTGAATACAGTACCCTTTTCTTTTGTAATCCTTTAAATATTAACAAGGTGTGTAAACTATGATTGGGTAGAAAAAGAAAATACATACATAGAGTTCAGAAAAAGTAGAGGTTGAAAAGAAAAAAGGAGAACATATTTCTTTTTATTTTATTTTTATTTTTTAAAGAATGAAAGAAAGAAAGAGGAAGAGATTTTAGAAAAAGAGAGAAAAGGAGAAAGAAAGAAACAGCAAAAGAAGAAAAGAATGAAAGAGAAAGAAAGAGGAAGAGATTTTAGAAAAAGAGAAAAGGAGAAAGAAAGAAACAGCAAAAGAAAGAAAAAAAAGAATGAAAGAGAGAAAGAAAGAGGAAGAGAAAGAGGGAGAGAGAATGGGATTCTTGTTTTATTGCCCAGGCTAGAATACAG